>JBBDHG010000030.1:2122500-2172500 GCA_037951165.1 Lophius americanus | reverse complement strand
TTTTTGTCCAACAATTAGATAAAACACAGCAGAGAGGAGATCATGAGGAGAACCAGAGGAGAACCAGAGGAGAACCAGAGGACAACCAGAGTAGAACCAGAGGAGATCATGAGGAGAACCAGAGGAGAACCAGAGGACAACCAGAGTAGAACCAGAGGAGATCATGAGGAGAACCAGAGGAGAACCAGAGGACAACCAGAGTAGAACCAGAGGAGAACCAGAGGAGAACCAGAGGACAACCAGAGTAGAACCAGAGGAGATCATGAGGAGAACCAGAGGAGAACCAGAGGACAACCAGAGTAGAACCAGAGGAGATCATGAGGAGAACCGGAGGACAACATGGGGAGATCATGAGGAGAACCAGATGAGAACATGGGGAGAATAGGAGGAGAACCAGAAGACAACATGGGGAAAATAGGAGGAGAACCAGGGGAGAACCAGAGGACAACCAGAGTAGAACCAGAGGAGATCATGAGGAGAACCAGAGGAGAACCAGAGGACAACCAGAGTAGAACCAGAGGAGATCATGAGGAGAACCAGAGGAGAACCAGAGGACAACCAGAGTAGAACCAGAGGAGATCATGAGGAGAACCAGAGGACAACCAGAGTAGAACCAGAGGAGATCATGAGGAGAACCAGATGAGAACATGGGGAGAATAGGAGGAGAACCAGAAGAGAATAGGGGAGAATAGGAGGAGAACATGAGGAGCATCAGAGGAGAACCTGAGGCGACCACAACAATCACATTAAAGTTAAACTGAAGAACAAACTGTAAACAACTGAATAAACTAAATGAGTTTATGGAATAAATTAAAGTAAAATGTAATAAAATAATCTCTCATGTGATCAGTAATGTCACGACATCCATCCATCCATCCATCCATCCAGAGGCGTTCCCAGGCCAGACCTCCAGGAGTTCTGGGTGTCTCCTGCCCCAGTGTCTCCCTGTGCCGCTGAAAACCACAATCCTAATTGGATGCTGAACCACTTCAACTGGTTGTTTTGACTCCACTTCAAACTCCCTCCACCTTCTCGCCTCATTCCTGAGGAAGTTCATTTCAGACGCTTGTATGCTTGAACTCAATCTTTCCGTCAGGAACCGGAGCTCGTGACGAGAGGTGGTGTTGGAACGTAGGTGGACCGGGAAATTGAGAGCTTTGCCTCAAGACTCGAGCGATAAAACGCCGTCATCACTGTTGATGCTGCAACCAACCGCCTGTTTGTCTCTCGGCCCATTTTTCCATCACTCAAGAACAAGACACCAAGATAGTTTGCTTGTGGCAGCAACTCACCTCCAAAACCACCACCGAAAGTCCATTTCCAATAACGCCTTTCCAGGTTTCTCTGTTATTACCAACATGGACATTGAAGTCACCCAGGAGAACCACAGAGGCCCCAAGATGGAGGCCTTTCTAGGACCCCACACCCAGACACTCCAAGAGGATTGGACACTCAGAACTGTTGTTCGGTATGTAGGTACCGACAACAGTTTGGACCCAACCCTAAAGCCCGTCACTTCAGTTGGTGAGCCCATAGGACGGCAGCTCCATGAAGCCTATTCGGGCTGAACCCGAGCGAGCCCCACGGAATAAAGGCTCAACCATCAGACGCTTGCCAACGAGCTCCCCATCCAGGTCTTGCTCCAGAATGGTGCCCTGGTATCTTAACCCCAGGGGCCATTTTGGTGCAGTTTCTTTGGAGTCATTGAGTCGCTCTTAGTCCGACCCTCACACCGCTTTGCCATGGGAGCCTTTCATAGCGGACAACGCAGCTCTCAGAATTACAGAACCCCCCCCCTCCCACACACACACACAAAATGTTAAGGTAGCGTTTTTTTTGCGCGGGGTGGGGGTCAGTTAGTTGGTTGGTCGGCTCGTTAGTTTGGTCAGTTGGTTGGTGTGTTAGCGGGTCCGTTCTTCTCATGTGGTCATGGGACTCCCTGGTGTCCCGGGTCTCAGCGGCGCCTCTGCTCAAACAGAGAATAACTGACTGTGTGTTTTTTACCGAGTCAGCCGAGTGTGTATGTGTGTATGTGCATGTGTGTGTGTGTGTGTATGTGTGGGTGTGTGTGACAGCTGGCCCATCTGACTTTGCCGTGACATCTGGGAAACCCGCCGGTGAGCCGCCGCGAACGCAGGTTGATGTCGCTATTTAAATGCAAATGTGTGTGAGTGTGTGTGTGTATGTGTGTCAGCGTGTGAGTGTGTATGTATGTGTGTGTGAGTGTGAGTGTGCTCCATCACACACAAAAAAGGAAACACTTCACACACAATAAAGACGAGGAAGCTTTAACACACCCAAACACACAGACACACTCACACTCACACTCACACACACACACACTCCGCTCTGCGCCTCTTGCTGTTCAAACTCGTCAAACAATGGGAAACAATTGGATTAAAATAAATGACCAAATGAAAACATTCCACTCTCCATTAAATCATCTTGTTGAACATTTTCTGCTTCAAATTTAGGGATTTAAAATAAACTCAAATGAATTAATCCGACCGTCAAAAATTGAGGGGAGACACTTTTAATTCATTCCAGTTTAATTGAATTAATTTAGTTATATTAAACTGAATGCATTTCAATTATTAGCTGATTTATTTCATCTTGATTTTTTGATCCTTCTGATGTCAAAAGAAACACAGAGTTTTATCATTATTAAAACTTGTGTGTAAAAGAATTGTTTTTGCGGTACTTTGGTTTATGACCTTCATCTGTGTTTTTAAATTCAAAAACAATTCAATCTTTAATTTGAGACAAATATTCTGAATTTCTTCTTAATAGAAACTAAAATCAAAACAAAACTGCAGCTCGACTCAAAAAAGAATTTTGGATTTGGGACAAGTAGATAATAAAATGAAGTAAACATGTTTACGGTTCTGGTTCTGATCGCCGCTCGGACCGTCAGACGGAACCTGAGTTCTGAGGTTGGGTGACCTTCAGGTCACATGATCAACCTTCAGTCACATTTAAGTGAGTTTATTTTCATCACCATCATGTTATTTTAAGTTTTATTTACTATTTGTGTTACTAACAACAATAATTACTAAATACTAATAATAATCATTACCCAAATAATATCAGTGATAGTAGTACTAATAATGACTATTACAGTAATAATAACAGTAATAATAATACTAATTATAATGATCAAAATAACCATAATAATAACAACAATTACAGTAATAATAACACTTATTGTTTTATAACCGTAAAACAACGATAATAACTACTAATAATACTAATAAAATAATGATAATAATACACGTTACATGTTTATTTGGATTCAATCGAATTTACATGGATTTTATGTATCGAATGGGAGAAAATGAAAACATTAAAACCATCTTTTATTTCTCTATATAACAACATCAAATATCATAAAATAAATTGAATCTCTCTTTCCGTCAAAATGAAAGAATTTCAGCCGCAGCAGAGAGAAGACTTCCCCTCCTCCTCCTCTTCCTCTCCTCCTCCTCTCGGCAGGTCGGGGTTTGTCCCAAAAGAGCGGAGCTTCATTTGGAAACCAGATTTCCACCCCCTCCCCCTCATCATCCCCCTCTTCCTCCCCCTCCAGCGCCTCTCGTGAGACGTCCTCCGTCAGACACTTATTCACTATTTAAATCAAATCCTCAGTATTTTATTACTATTATTGTTTATATGCACATGCGAGTGTAACACTTATGATCATATCATAATTGTATAATTTATGATACTGATAGTTTTTATAAGTAAAATATTATATATAATATTATAATAAAAACAAGGATTGTTATTAAAAGAATATTATTTACTCCAGAAGTTGATCATCTTTCTTCTTAATAAAGAATGAAATGGTTGAGGATGTTCACTGACCTGAAGGAGACACGTGTCCTCCTCTTCCTCCTCATCTATATCTTCTTTTCCTCATTTATTTATGTTTTCCTTTCCTTTTGTGGTTGAACCCCATAATTTTCCTCATCTTCTCTCCATCCTTATATTTTTATTTTCCTTTTCTTCCTACTGTCATCTCAGTTTTTCTCTCATCTCGTCTTCATCATTTCTTCCCGTCAGTATGAGCAGCTCTTTTCTCCGTGCCCTCCTCTCTTTGCTCCGTCTCTCCGCTCTGGACTCGGTCCACCCCTCAGAGCCTCCGAGGCCTTCAGCCCCCAGAAGACAGCAGCGCCGTTACTCGGAAAATCACGTCGCAGTCCCTGTCAGTTTCTCTTCCAGAGACTCGTGTGGTGTTCAGGTCTGCGGGAAACCTTCAACGTTTACAAAAAAATAATGCTCAGCATTGACCTGCTACCTGTTTCTATCACCTGTGAGGCATTTGAGGTCAACAAGAGTGTAGGAATAACAGGTAAATTGTTCATTTTAAAGCACTAAAGCATCAAAATATGTGACATTTTTATTTGATCAGATTTAAATTTTGCTCATCTGTTGTCGGTTTGACAGACTTTTAATCCTTCCAGATACATTTTATGAGTAAATCGGAAGCAGCAGATGGAAACATTAGGATGTGGTGTCTCCAGCGGACCAGCATTCCGACATCTACGGGAGGATGCAGGTGGTGGACACCACCCTGGACCGGATCTCGCCGGGAACCGACGGATCCTGCAGGAAGAAAAGCAGGGACTCCTGGGAAGAAGGGGAGTTAGTAACATGAATTAAAGAGAAGGACGTGACCGGGAGGAGAGAATCAGACTCCTCCCACCTCACGGTGCGTTCACAACGTATGCAACTCCCAAGTTCCTCGCGGCTCTACTCCTCGTGAGACGATTCATGCGTCTGTCCACACAGGAACACTGCCCTTTTCCCAACAATGTTTGTTTCCGTCGTTGCCCCCTGCCATAGACCACGCCCCTAAACACGTCTGAATACATGCGAGAACTAAAAGCCGTCTCGTCTGAGGTCACAACATAATCTGGAGTTGGAGACAAACGGCCACGTAAGCTCCTCCTCCACTTTATTGGACGTGTGATGCAACACAGCGTCATGTGACTTTCTCGTGAAAAGTTGCGCCGTGTGGAATTCTCGTACGGCGTGTTGGGTTTGGGTCATTTTTACTTCGCTTTTCCCATGCGACTGTCCTCATGGCTTCCTGCGACCTTTTACCCTCGTGTCACTGGACTGGAACGATCTTAACACACACCCCTCTCACGGGGCTTGGGATTTTCCAGCTTCCTATTCATGTTTGGTCTTGACTTCCTACGTACTGGCGGCGCTCTGATGGATCTGCCTCACCTTCAGATGCCTTCATGTGCGAATGTTTAGAACCCGATTCATCACTTAAACATCGGAACCTCTGTTACGGTTTCGTCGGTTGACCTTTGGGATCAGAAGAGGACAACCTCTGTCCAATCCAGTACCCCGTAATAGCGGCACCAGTGGCCGTTGAGCACACACCAGAGGAGCCTGAGAGAGGAGAAGGTAGGAGGTCTCTGGGGAAGGAGTAACCTGCATCAATGGTGGATGAATGTAGAGCAGAGGAGAGGGAGAGGAGGAAGGAAGTAGCCCGTCAGCAGCCCAACAGTGAGATTATGCCAGTCCTACACCTCTTCTTGAAACTAGAGAGGGTTTGAGCCTCCAGGATCAAAGTCTCCAGAAGATCCCCAACTGATCACGAGCCCCCAACCGGTCTGCAGACCTCAGATTTTACCCAAGGGCGTTCTAAAGTTTGGGATCTTCTTCAGACTTCTTCCATCGTCAGCAGAAGATCCAGAATGTAAGCTGTCGGAGGAACTCCACCCGCAGGTCCATCAGGACGTCTCTGAGACAGAAAGTTGTTTATTTGTGTTTTTGGAGATGGATCCCCCACCGGCCTCAGTGTAAAAAATTAAAGGTAGAGCGAGAGAGAGAGAGAGAGAGAGAGAGAGAGAGAGAGAGAAGGTGGAGAGAGAAAGACCTTGTGAAGTCATTAACTCTCTCTCTTTCTCTCTCTCTGGTTGGTTTGTTCGAGGGCCCGCCTCCACCCCTCCTCCCTTTCACCCCCTTAATCTCTCTCTCTTTCTTCCTGTCTCTTCACTCACACACACACACACACCCTCACACACACCCTCACCTCTCCTCTCCTTTTATGGTCAGGCCCCGCCCCCCAGCTGTGATGTCGTCAGCGGCTCGGAGGAAGACCCGTGGGGTTTTTGGGTTTTGGCGTCCAGTCCTGTGGGGCCGCAGGGCTGAGAGTTTCTCCTCTGCTCCTCATCCCTCCATCAGCGGCCCTCCTTTTTCCTCCTCTCTCCTTCTCCTCTTTGGGGAAAAGAAAAAAGACACTTTGCCTACTCTCAATTCGCCATCCGGACTTGACTCGGTTCTCCCCCTCGTTTTCTCGTCCTCTGAGGATTTACTTCTCTTTCCTCCTTTTTCTCCTCCTCCTCCCTCTCTCCGTTCATTCCGCTGCAGAGTCGGACAATTTTTAAAAATCAATTTAAATCAAATAGAGTCCAAAGTTAAATCTAAAAAAGACTCAAAGTTTAGAGCTGAAATTAAAGTCCCGCCTCACTTCTTCTTCTCTAGTCTTCGTGTTTTTCTTCTTCGCCGGTTGTCGGGACTCGGTGGCGTTCGGATGTCAGTGAAGGCACCATCCACCAACCACAAGTCTGCATTCCCCCTCTAGAGCTGGACTTTTCTTCCGTTTTTTTCTCTCCCCCTGTGCCGTTTTGTTCTCGTGGTCGTGCGACGGCGCCGGGGCCCCGGAGATGTTCGGGATCCAGGACAACTTGCCCCGCGGGGCCACGGCCAGCATGAAGGAGGAGCCGCTGGCGGTCCGCTCCTGGATGCACTCAGCTGGTGTGGTGGACGCCAACACCGCAGCTCAGAGGTAAGGGCATCCAGCGGCCCCAGAGGGATTCTGGGAGCTGAAGTCCCGGCAGTCAGAGAGGAGACTATTTAATAGAAACGAGAGAAAAAAATCCCGCAGGACAGATTTAAAAATATTCGGATTTTATTTCGGTTATATTTAAAGAAAAAAACATAGAAAGATTAAAATGTTTATTTGAAAAAGTTAAACATTTCAGCAGCACCAGTAACAAAAAGGAATAAAATGTCGGAAGTTTGTCTTTCAGTCTCAAGAAAAAGAAAAGTGTTATGATTATTATTATGATAAAAATCTAATCAGCTGGTTGATCTGCAGCAGCGTGACCGTGACTAATAATTACTAATAAAATAGCAATAACATATTTAATGAAGGAGTTAACTTAATTTTCTGGTTAAATCAGTTTATATTACAATATTTAAACCTTCTGTTTTTCTCTGTAGCAGCGGCTGGAAATGTTTCCTCTGCACATCTGGACTTTATGAACAATTAAAGAAATCAGCAATGTCTCAAATATTATTATTTATTATTATTATTATTATTATTATAATTATTATTATTATAATCAGAATGATTGATGAGAATTTCCTAAAGCTGTGTTCAAACTGATGTGGAGCGACGACCCGTCAGAGTTCTGGAGGTTGAGATGGTTCTGTTTGAAACTCCTGTTTAAAGTTGAATATTCTGATGAAGCAGCAGGAACAGATAAGATTCTTTAAATTCTCTCCGTACAGGAACACAGCTCTGTTGTAAAATGATTCCGAGGTGAAGGTTAAGTCTGGTTCTGGTTCTGATTCTAATCGACAGGTTGTCGTCTTTAAGTGGCTAAATGAATTGGATCAGGTTGTCAGAGAGTCTCTCAGAGGAGCGTTTGTAGCGACGAGCAGCAGAGTGAGACTCTCGGCTCCTCTCGGCCAAAACAAACAGGTTAACTAGATCTTAAGCCCAAAATCCTTTTTCTATCGACGTTTCTATCGGCAGACATTTTTATTAAAGACAAACTTTAAGGCAAAAAAACCTGAAACCTGAGAGAAAAAAAACATCTGGAACCAAAAGCAGGTTCTGCTCGTTCCCCTCAGACTCACATTTATTATATAATAATATGAATATAATAATATAATTATCATGTAATTTAATCGGGTTTTACCTTAAACGCCTTTCATCTGCTTTCATCTTCATCCCTGCCGGTTCTGAGATTACTTCACGCCTGCAGAGAAGAAGAAGAAGAAGAACCCCTGAGTCCCAGAGCGGGAATTTGGTCTTGTGTGTCACCGCAGCAAAGAAGAAGAAAAATATAAATCGTCAAGAAAAGAGAAATAATAATAAAGAGAAAATCATTTTCACCCGTCTGACTAGAAATAATCAAACAGTTTTCACAATTTGTCCAAGAATATCAGACAGGTTTTTTAAAACAGTCTTTGTTTGTTTGGGCTGCTGACACTAGAAATATCTGACTTTAAGATCAGCTAAAGGTGAACGCGCCTGAAGGGAGATCAGGTTTGGACGGCGCTGCAGTTTTATCAGCAGAAAATAAAATAAAATTAAAAAAAAAAAAAAAACTCATATGAAATAAAAATATGAAACGGAATAAGATATCAAGAGGAAAAGTACATTTACATCAAATCCACCTGATAGGAGGTTCACAGAAGCCCTAAAACAGGCACCAAAAACACAGAACACGCGACATTCACTCAAGCGTTGGGATCTGTTTGACGGAGCAAAGAACCAGGAGGAGGAGAAAATAAATTATTAAAAAGAAAATCCCATCATTGAGTTCAAATCAGCCACTTTTCCTCTTTGTTGTTCCTGAGTAAAGACTCAAAAATCAGAGGATGATCTTATTCTTCCCTTCATCCGAGAGCCGTCAGGATTCAAACCCGCGACCTCCTGACTGACGGGGGTTTTTTCTGAGGGGGAGAATAAACGGACCGGCTCCTGTCTGGAGACTAAAACTGTCCATCAGGCACAAAATCACTGACAGCCGTAAATCTGTGCACAAATAAATTACCCTGAAAAACCGCAGATATCGGAATCTAATTAAATGAATTACATTCAATTAATCTGACTCGTTTTAATCCAGTAAAGCCCAAAATGACTTCTTTAACTTTTATAATTGTAAGCTTAAATTCCTCTAAGATATAAACCTGTACAAAATAATCAAATGAAATAAATTGAATAAAGAAATCTGCTTGTTTTTATTCCTTTAATAATCATCATCATCATCATCATCTTCTTCTTTTTCTTTGTCTTTCGGCTGTTCTCTTTTTAATGAGATAATATTCAAGGGGTGAAAAAAGTCAATCTTCTCTAAAATAAAAATTGGAACAAACGTTTTTTTTTAAACAAAATTCATTGAATTTGAATTAGATTTCTCTGAAGAACTTGTTATTGTAGAGAACTTTCATCCGTCTGTCCATTAAAAATCAAGATTGTCTTTCTTTTATATAAATAAATCATGTCAATAAGCTGATGATGATTTTTGCGGTTCAGTTATCAGTTATTAAAAAGGTCAAAGGTGAATCAGTGCTGTTTAATCTCAGACCAATAAGGCACTTATTAAGAAGAATAAACAAGAACTAATAAAGATTAAACAGCTGTTTACTGTTTATTATTGTGGTTTTAATGGAGGAAATATATTTATACAAAATAAATTATAATGGAACAGATTTAAGAATTCTGATCAATTCTATTTAAAATCCTCAAATTACATCCAGGATAACTTAACAACTACAATCATGATAAAATAAATAAATGTACAAAATTAAAATGATCATGGACTTAATCATCTAAATAAATGAAATAATAAAATCTTAATTCATCAGATTTGTGAAATATGAAGATTATTCTCTTTAATATGTTTCATGTTTTATGGTTATAATTACATAAATGTATAAAACGCTGATAAAATATTTGTCTCTCACATGTTCCTGCTGAAGTAAAGTCTGTCTTTGTAGATCTAAAAACACTCACGGATGTTTTGGAGTGACTCGTCGGGGTCAAAGCTGAACTATGACCCCCGCAGTATGAATATTTATGGAGCGCAGCGCCGACATGTGACCCGCCGTTTTAATATAGCTGTTAACATGTGGAGGTCAGAGCCGGCGGCGGCGCCGGGTCACGCTTCACATTCTAATGTGGTGAAAAAGTGTTACGCAGGATCCGGGGTCACATGATCCGGTTCTGATCAGACATGGAGATGCTCCGAGGAAGCTCTGGATTATTATGGGTTATTTTTATTTAAACGTGTCAGAGAAGTGTTTGATCATCAAAGTAGAGATTGAGATGAAGATTCTGATGAAGTTTCAATGTTTGTTCTATCTATTTCTACAAAACTCAAAAACCTCTTCTGTCCCATCAGTGTTGGGACAGAGCAGGAACTGTGTTTTGTCTCGTTGAGCAGAGGTTCAACAAAAGCTGGTGTCAGTAATACCTAAGTAAAAAAAGAGGGAAAAAACGACAGACTTATGCTGCTCTATTCACAGTACTGTGAATACTGTACTGTGAATACTGTACTGTGAATACTGTACCGTGAATACTGTACTGTGAAGCTATCACAGTATCAAAGCTCTACTTGACATGGTCATATCACTCCTCTCACTCTATTCAGTACTCTACTTGCCCTAGTCATATCCCTCTTCTCACTCTATCCACAGTGCTCTACATGCTCTATTTAGTGATTAACTCTATTCACAGAGGGTTATAAAGTGGGATGTTCTATTCATTTCACACAATTCAAAGTACTCTACAAGACCTAATTATATCACTCTTCTCACTCTATTCAGTGCTCTACTTTACCTAGTCATATCACTCCTCTCAGTCTATTCACAGTGCTCTACTTGCTCTATTCAATTCACACTATTCACAGTTCTCTACCTGCCCTAGTTATATCACTCTTCTCACTATATTCCCCAGTACTCTATTGGCTTTATTAATTTCAAACAAGTGATTCTATTAACAGTGCTCTACGAGCCCTAGTCATATCAGTCTTCACACTCTATTCACAGTGCTCTACATGCTCTATTCATTTCACACTAGGGACTCTATTCACAGTGCTCTACTTTCTCTATTCATTTCACACTTGGGACTGTATTCACAATGCTCTACTTGCCATATTCATGTCACTCTTTTCACTCTATTCAGTGTGCTCTACTTGCTCTATTAATTTAACTAACTCTATTCACCTTGCTCTACTAACATTGCTCTACCTGCTCCATTCACAGTGCTCTGCTCGCTCTATTTACAGTGCTATACTTGCTCTATTCATTGCACAGTACTAACTCTATTCACCTTGCTCTATTAAAAGAGCTCTTCTCATGCTATTCAAAGTGTTCTAATTGCTCTATTCATATCAAACTACTCAATTCACACTGCTCTACATATGTCACTCCACTAACTCCATTCACAGTGCTCTTGCTCTATTCATCCTGTTTCACTCACTCTATTTATAGTGCTCTATTCATGTCACTCTAACTCCATTCAGTGCTCTTGCTCTATTCATCCTGTTTCACGCCCCTCTATTAATAGTGCTCTACTTTCTCTATTCAGTGCTATTCGTTCTCTATTTACGCATCTCTTTTCACTGTACTTACATCACTCTGCTCACTCTACACAAACTGCTCACTCTACTTAAACTCTGCTCACTCTTCTTAAACTCTGTTCACTCTACTTAAACTCTGCTCACTCTACTTAAACTCTGCTCACTCTTCTTAAATTCTGCTCACTCTACTTAAACTCTGCTCACTCTACTTAGACTCTGCTCACTCTACTTAAACTCAGCTCACTCTTCTTAGACTCTGCTCACTCTACTTAAACTCTGCTCACTCTACTTAAACTCTGCTCACTCTACTTAAACTCTGCTCACTCTACTTAAACTCTTCTCACTCTTCTTAAACTCTGCTCACTCTACTTAGACTCTGCTCACTCTACTTAAACTCAGCTCACTCTTCTTAAACTCTGCTCACTCTACTTAAACTCTGCTCACTCTACTTAAACAGCCCCCAATCGAAAAAGCTCGTCAGCTGCTTGAATCCCTGACCTCATCATAGTCGTGGAACGGTGCACAAACCTTTTACTTTTGCAGGTTTGATGGTGGATTCATGGAAATGGGTCAGTCTACTTGTGTTTTGTGGAGCCATCCGGTCCCTGTAGAACCAAAGTGAGAGTTGTGTCGGTGTCCTCAGCAGAAAGTCAGGCATATTTTAGGTGAGTGTTGGGTTGGACTCCGCCTTCTTGATATTCATGGACCGGATCTGAAGATGCTGTGAAGGTGAGCGGAGGTCTGGTTAGGGTCCCTGATCTCCAGCTACACTAGTGTTGTTTTTCTGAGTTCGGACCAACTGGTTTGAGGGTCAGTACCTCCAAACCTGAGGACATGGTTCTCTGCTGGGAAACATCTCCTTCAGGTTGGTGTTGAGTTTCTGCCTCAAGCAAAGGAGTTTTAGTATCTTGATGTCTTTAATTTTGAGATATTCCGAACAATATTATAGAAGGTCAGAGCGGTCCAAAGAACAAATCCTCCAAAATTACTCAACAGGATAAGAATACATGAAAGGTCCGAGGGGGGCCTCAACATCAGGAAATAAAAAAAGAATCCAAAAAGGCAAGTATGGTCCAAACATCAAAAAATCCAAAATTGTTTAAATAGCATTAAGTGGATGTTTGACAGATGGGCTCTGAAGAGAGGGAGGACAAAAAAAATTCTAATTAAATAAAACATGGTGATCTAACTTAAAATCACTTTCTGAGCAGAAAAGAATCTGATCAGGCAGGAAGGTCCAACAAACACAGACTCCAATATAATTTTCAATGAAAATTCTTGAGACACATGGAGCAAGAAGCAGGATCCGGTCAGAATAAGATGAACGGACTCAGAAATGAGCGGGAAAAAGAAATGAGGATTCAAATATGAAGACTCTGTTAAATGAAGGAGCGAGCGACTAAACGGGGGACGTACAGACTGAACAGACCCAGGGAGGAAACTCCAGAGGATACAGGTGGAGCTAATCAACAGCCTAAAGGAGCGACAACGTAGACAGGAAGTGGAGAATGAAAGATTAACTTTCAAAATAAAACATAAAACATCTTCACTGTCGGATGTCCAACAGTCGTCTCTCCGTCTGTGGACGTCTGAGTTCCTGCGTTTGTTTGTTCTTCTCACACGTCTGTCTTTCCCTCTTTCAGCGGGGTGGGGTTAGCACGCGCCCACTTCGAGAAGCAGCCCCCGTCCAACCTGAGGAAGTCCAACTTCTTTCACTTCGTGTTGGCGCTGTACGACCGGCAGGGTCAGCCCGTAGAGATCGAACGCACCACCTACGTTGACTTCGTGGAGAAGGAGAAGGTGAGACCTGCCACACAAACCAAACGCACTCCATAAAACACAACTACTCCGCTTCACCCCTGCAGGTTTACCGCGGCCGCGTTTGAACTTTTATGCTGTGTAACGATCTCCACGCAGACAGAGACACTCAAGTTGTCTTCAGTTTCCTTCATTTTGTGTGTTTCAGGAACCGACCGGAGAGAAAACCAACAACGGGATCCACTACAAGCTGCAGCTGCTCTACAGCAGCGGTGGGTGTGTTCGATTCTTCACACAGGACGTCTAGAGTTTCAATGAATTTAAAATGATGTAGGACTGATGATGATGATGATGTGTGTGTGTGTTCAGGAGTGAGAACAGAGCAGGATCTCTTCGTCCGTCTGATCGACTCCATGACCAAACAGGTGAGACGGTGATTAGTTTCATATCTTACATTCTGGGGTGAAATGAAAGAGTGAGCTGCTCTGTTCAAATACTTCAGTGGGTGCCTTACAATCATTTTGCGACACCACTTCCTGAAATCCAAATCCAATAGGTCGATTCATGAGTTCTGTGAACTTTCCAGCAGGTTTCACGTACGGCGGCCCACAGGGGCAAACGCACCCGACATAAGAAAACGTATAAAAAAACACATGAAGCACAAGCAAATAAAGAAAAACACCTTCATCATATTGACACTCGCTGGAAAAGCCACAAGACAACGGAAAAAGTTTAGGGAGGACACTTTAAATTGATGCACGCATTTAAAAAAAAACTTAATTTAGTGAATAAAACATATATAACACACAAACATACCATGATGTTTGGATTTAGCCTTCGGAGCTTTGCTTAACTTCCGGAGGGAAGTTCTGACGGTCGTGTACGCGTTTCCGTGGCGACACATGAAGTCAGTACGAGCGATGGTGGTTAAGAGTTTTATTCAGCAGGTATAATAAACCTTTATTTTCAATAATAAAGGTTTATTATACCTGCTTATGCTTTTGGTGCTGTGCATGTTAAAGTCTTTACTACGTTTATTTGTTGTTTTCACGATCATTTTATTGACATGACCTCGTGACCCGGACGTAAAGCGCGCCGCCGTAATCAAAATATCATGGCTCTCTGGACCGAATCCAAAGTGTGTGTGATTTAAGGGCTAGTGGTGCATCAAAAAAATTAAACATAACACTTCCTGTTGCCACTAGGTGGCGCAATGAGAAAAACTTTTTTTCATTCGGCGTCTCCAGGACAGAACTTTGATCCAACAGGTGAAGTTTGGGTCAGATCGCACAGCAGACGGTTTAGTTAGGACGACTTTTTGTCAGAGGATTCCCAGAATTCATAGAGGTGATTCTGGTTCAGACAACACCGAAAACCCAACTCATTGTTCCTTTTTGTGTTTCAGCCAATCATCTATGAAGGTCAAGACAAAAACCCAGAGATGTGTCGAGTTCTGCTGACGCATGAGATCATGTGCAGGTAAGAACCGCCACACACCAACCCTACATGACCTGTGGATCACCAAAGGCTGTCCTCTGAAGGATCTGGGCACACTGAGACCCGGTCCAAATACACCCGAGCTCCAGACTGACAAACTGTCTGTCCTCTTGGTTCAGGAAACCTGGTCCTTGTGTCCTGATGCGGGCCATCTGGAAAAGGTGGATTGGAGAAAACTCTCACACCCATTAGGACAGTCACACCTGGTCCTTTTGAACCGGAGGACAGTCCCAACTGGGCCAACTGGACCAGAGGACAGTCACACCTGGTCCTTTTTAAACCAGAGGACAGTCGCGCCTGGTCCTATTGGACCACAGGACAGTTAAACCCGGCCCTATTGAGCTAGAGGATAGTCAGATCTGGTCTTATTGACCCAGAGGACAGTCACACCTGGGCCCAATAGAACTGACGCAGACCATGCAATAATAGAACTTTGATTAGACTCACTGGGTCTTAAGAGACAGGTGTTCATATTGACCTGGCCCGAATGGACTCCTGGGCAGCTTAGCTAAACCTGGTCATAACTGGAAAAGTGAGAGATGGTCTTTAGAGACACTTTTATGTTCCTACTGGGTCCTGATGGACCCAGGAAGAGTGTGAACTGTAAAGTAGTGGAGAATTGTAGTGTGTAGAACCTGAGCGGCGCCGCTGTGACGGACATTGTTATTCTGTTTGTCTCTCCGTCAGTCGCTGCTGCGATAAGAAGAGCTGTGGAAACAGAAACGAGACGCCGTCAGACCCCGTCATCATCGACAGGTAGATAGGACACACACACACACACACACACACACACACACACAAACAAACAAACAGACACACACACACGTTCTGTGTATTATCGGCTGGATGTGTTTCTCTCGGCCCGTCAACAGCGAGATGACATAATAATCTGTATTTATAAAGGCAACGATGATGTCATCAGCTCCACACCTGACAGGAAGAACATCCAGTCTGCTCTGGTTCTGTTTTTATCAGAGAGGTCCACTCCATAAAGACTAATTTCCTGTCCACAGCCACAGGGTCCAGTTCTACAGATTAGATCTACTGTGTGACCTTTTACCTCCTGGTACCATGTTTACAGTGTATAAACACAGGGATCCATCTCAGTGCTGCTGGTCTGATGCTGGACCGTTCTGATCCAGGACTAGTCAGAACCCTTAGACCCGACTGTGCTGGAGTAGGATGTGAGCCGTGGAGCAGTCCACCAGAATTTGGAGGTCATGAATATATCATAAAATATAATAATATGAAATAAATTTGTGAATTTAATTATATATATAATTAAAGTAGTAAGAAAGAAAATGTATTAATATAGGACAATTCATACGCTGAGGTCATTCTTAGTGCTTTACGTAGAAAGATTAAAAAGAACAAATAAATGAAGGAACGCAGCGTAATAACAAAAATTAGCAGTATAAAATGTATTAAGTAATAAATAGAAACAATTTACTTAATTGATTATTCCCATTTTCTTAAAAAAACAACAACTGTATGCTAATTAATGTGGATGAAACATAATGATATTTCAAATCATCAAAAGTTGCTCCTTTCACTAAATTCTCATTTAAACTACTTGTAAAAAATGAAAATCTCTGGTGCTTGTTTTTCCTGGAAATGCATATTTTTGAAGCCTCTGAATATTTAGGAGAAGCTTTTGTTGTTTAAACTACTTCCTGTTTGCTGCGGCGTTGGCTGCGGCGGGGGGGGCTTTGATCCCGCTCAGTGACATTTTGTTTTTGGGGGGGTTCTCTCTATGGTCGCGTGTTAAAACGACTCCAGCAGAATGTTGAACTGGTTCCACTCTCATTCCTCCCCCCTCCTCCCTTCTCTCCCATGACGAATTATACACTCTCCTCTCCTCTTTTCACCTCCCCCTCCTCCTCTCTTCACCCCTCCTCCTCTCCTCCATCCTGCTCCCCCTGAGTATTCTTCTCATTCCTCCCTCCCCCTTTATCACGCTTTTCTCTCAGGCAGTGAAGTAGGAGGATGGATGGATGGATGGATGGATGGATGGATAGTTGGGTGGATGCATGGATGGGTGGATGGATGGATGGATAAATCGATGGATGGATAGATAGTGGATGTTCAGCTGCAGTACTGTTGTAGCAGCAGCTCTGTTTCTCCCTCTGCCTGGTGAAATGCATGATGGGAAGGTCTCCTGTGTTTTCCAGCAGCGGCGTCCAGTGAACAGGAAACCTGTCAGGGTCAGACGTCACTGCAAACTCTCGCTCTGACCTGCTTTCATTCTGCAGCAGCCTGTGTTTCCTCCTCAACCAGTCCATCTGGACCAAACGACCGTTACACGGTGTTAACGGGACTCCGCCTGGGAGGGTTTTAGGTTCGCTGTAGCCTGAAACAAAAATACAGTTTATAGTAAAAAGGTCATTATTTGTCTCTCAGGATAGTTTTGGCAGACAAACCTCTCCACCAGTTTGTGATTTTATATCATGAGGATGATTGTGCCGGTGTCAGAGGTGCGAGGAAGAACACAGCATCATCGACGTAGAGAATGACTTTCTGCAATTATCATTATGATCGCTTTAGAAAACCTCATCATGTTATAGATGAACTTTTACTAGCAGCTAATTTCTACTAGCTGTTAACTGCTACTACTGGCTTCTTAAATCTATATATTAAATCTATATTTATATCTATCTATCAAGCTACACACATATATGTATATATGTCAGGGGTGTAACTCACCAGTTCCATCATGATATAATATTATATGGATTCTTTGGAGAATTAAATGATTTTTGCCGATATCACAAAGTC
This sequence comes from Lophius americanus, assembly GCA_037951165.1. NCBI lineage: Eukaryota > Metazoa > Chordata > Actinopteri > Lophiiformes > Lophiidae > Lophius > Lophius americanus. The sequence continues at coordinate 2,155,134 of JBBDHG010000030.1, read as the reverse complement.
TGCCACGAATGCGATTACGTTTCGATTCCATTCAGGGGCTTGCGATACATTTCAGACGATATTATGTACCCATATAATAAAACCGGTTGCATTTTACCTTAAGAAAGAAAAAACTATAAAGCAATATTGAAATACTTGGACAAGTTTATAGTAATATGTAATTTTATCCTAATAATGATAACAAAAAACACAAACACTCGTTCTTCACTGTAAAGTGACAGATTTTTTTGTTTAATACCAATTTTTTTCACCTGTTGTTTACACAGTCACTCATAATTAAGGTTTCTCAACATATTTTTTTGTTTTGACTAATTTGTGTTATGTTATGTTTGTTTATTGTTTGATTATGGTCGCGCCGTCAATGCTAACTACGTTAGCATGTATATGGAAATTCCCTGTATATGTTAGCATTAAGCTAACAAACCAAACGATAATTACTTTTCACATTTTTGTAAGGCAGTAAACATTCAGACTGCACCTGGAAGCTTTTATCTCTCATTTGAAGAATAGGTTATCCACCAAAGTGAACACTGACGTTAAGGGAGAGCAGAATAAAAGGATAAAATTAAACTATAGCCTCTGGCTGTTCCCATTGGTCCGCTGTGCTGCTTCGGAAGGAAGTCTCTGTACAGGAAACACTGCAGGTAATAATTCCAAAATAAGAGCATATCCTAAAAACGAAGATATATATCGATATTCTGAATTCCTATCGATTTGATTGGATCGTGTTCAACCAACTGATATACCGATATGGATCAATGAATCGTCACACCCCTAATATATATAGATATAAATATCATTTATATGGCCTTTAAACCTTTTTTCCCGCTCTTCTTTATTAATTGTATGAAGTTGCAACATTACATCCTGCAACATCCAACTTGTGACGTGGCAGTAAACATGTGTAGTAAAAGCAGAGAAATGAACATTAGAATAATCGCAATGTGAAATCGCCGGAACGAGATCGACATTCTTATCCACTACTGGATGTGCAACACACAACCAGAAGACCAAAAATGCAGTAGCTAGCAGTTAGCAGTGAGTAGCAGCTTTAAGCAGTTAGCAGTTAGTAGCGGTTAGCAGCTACATTCAATTAACAGTTAACAGCAGTTAGTAGCAGTTAACTACAGTTAAGTTGACACCTTGCTTTACTATTTTGCTCTTCCTCCTTTTGCCTCAGTAGAAGCCCTGAGTCTCCTCCTGTAGTCTGAGATGAGGTGTGAGAATCATCTGATGTGAGACCAAACAGAAACTCTCCGACTCCTTCAGGTTCTGAGGTCCATGCTCGTGGACTCTCCTCTACAGCACAACCCACAGATGTTCTGTGGGGTTTTGGTCAGGTGGCAGGGATGGTCATGGCTAAACCTTTATTTGTGATCTCTGAACTATTCTAGGGTTGATTCTGAGGCGTTCCTCAGGTCACAGTTCTGCTGGATGGTCCAACCACGGCCCACTTTAAGTTTCTTGACAGAGGCTTGCAGGTTCTCATCCAATATCTGCTGGTATTTGATGGAGTCCATGGAACCCTGTAAGATATCAGGAGCCTCTGGGAGAAAAACAGCTCCACAGTATCAGAGATCCACCACCAGACTTCACAGTGGCTATGAGGGGCTTCTCTCTTTGGCTTTCTTTATTACCAGGTCACACCCATCTAAGATGTTTGTAGCCAGAAATCTTCTGGCTACAAAAAGAACCATCTGACCTCTGACCTTGTCCCGTTTAAAGTCCCTGGGGTGTTTGTTCAAAACTGGGGGAGCTTTAGATTGTGTGGGAATGACAGCACCAGGGGTTTCTCTCCAAACAGCTGGTGTTGGCGTCATCTGATGGTGGTTCAGGAGACTTTCTGACTCCAAAACTCAACTGACCTCTGAAATCCACTTCAATCCACATAGGGTCCTTTTTTTCAGTCAAACCACCCTCCTCACGGTGTTTGGGGTCAGTTTGTAGACACATCCTCTTCCAGGAGGAGTTTTTGTGAACTACTGAGAGATTCTCTTGTATCCTCTGCCGAATCCGTGCAGATCTACAACTTTTCTTCTTTTCCTATCGTTGCTGTGTTTTCTGGTCTTTCCCACTTGAAGAACATCAAAGAGAATTAGACCCGTGTCACCTCACATTATTACCCCAGTAAAACAGGAAGTCATTTTCACCACCTCCGACTCAAACAGGTGAACCTAAAAATATAAAACAGGACTGGAAATATGGTTCAGTTACCTTTTAATCACAGAATTTCCCATGGGTGGCAATAATTTGGGCACGCACCTTTTCGAGAAAAAGATTTGTTTTATGTTAAGAATGTAAAGTTTCTTTTTTCACTTTTCACTTGTATTTAGTCTGACTTTTGTGTAAAGATTCATAATTTTACAATTTCATTAATGGTATTTGTTATATTTATAAATATTTACATTTTTCATTATGTTATTTAATTATTTATTATCCTTTTTTTATTTACTATTATTTTATTTCAATTTAATCTAATTCTATATTAGGGTGTTTTACTTTTGCGCTATTAACATTTTAATAATTAGCTACAAGCACTTTATTTTGGGGTAATCAAGCCCTTTTTTTATATTATTATTGTATTTCTTATAGTAATATTCTTCTCATTATTATCTAAACTTTTATTCTCTTAACTCCACAAACTTTTCTTTGCTTGCAAATTCCTGTTGAGGTTTTTTTTAAATTTTATTTCATTTCACCTTCTTCGTTTGACTTTTTCTCGTCTTTGTTTGTCACTGACCTGTAAAACACATTAATCAACAGTTTGACACATAGATAGAGTCCAAATAGTTTCATTGTTTGAGAATTCTGGTTTCCTTTGTTTGATGTTGTTAATTGAAAACGGAGGGATTTTAGACGTAACATGTAAAAACAGACAGTATTTGTAAGTTTTCTGGCTGTTGTTGATCCTTGTGATAAAAACCTTTCATTGGACGTATTTCAGGGACACACTGCTACTACTAATGGAGACAAAATGAATAATTCAGATTTTTCTTTTTACTTTATATTCCTTTGGTTTGGGTCGAATTCTATCGAATGCCTTTGGAGCCGTTAGTTAAAGTTCATATTAGTGTTCATGACTTTTCATTTTGGCCTCCTCCGTTATGGAGTTTCACATCCCTGGTCTGGACCCTTACCAACGTCAAGTGCTGCTCACGGAAAATTTGTTTCCGTGGAAATTTTTTCGCAGACTGAAAATAGGAGGTCAATTCAAGCGTAGATACGTACTTATATTGGGTCAGTCAGGTGGCGTCCCAATTACTTGGCCCCGACCTCGCCCTCAGAGCAACTACCAGCTAGGAGAGGATGAGATCAACCGCCACGCTCCAGTGATGGCGATGAAAGCCTGGTGTGATGTTTCTTGTAGAGAAAACATGTCTTTATACGCCGATGATGCTGTGCTTTAGGTCATGCCTCTTTCTCCCTGCTCGCCTTTTAAAATGACTCACGCCGTAGAGACGTCATCGTTGTGACGTGTTTTTAGATCCCTACATTAAATGGCTTCACTGAAAATGCTGTCAAACGTCAATTTTGCCACAATGTCTCTGAACGGCGTCTCTTAGCACCGCCTTATAAGAGAGAATCCAGCCTGATGGTCTTGGGAGTCGGCCATCTTTCCTCGCTCTGAAAACCAGATATCCCTTGGCAGAGGGGTGGGGGGATTGGGTTTGGGGGGGTACACTCTCCTGTCTGCAAGTGTCTCTGGTGTCTGCAGCGTGGGATTCTGGGAGGACGAGGTGCTGTCAATCATGCTGGGGCGTAGGTGTGCTGGGCTGCAGGTTGGTTTGGGATTGAATCTTATTATGGCGTGCTCCGGGTGATTGACAGCAGGATAATTTTCGCTGCCCCCCGAGGACGTTGCATAAAATGTTAAATGTATGGATGAAGGGGGTCGATGCACACGAGGAGGAGCGGAATATTTTCTTCCAGAATAAGTAGTGTGAACCTGAACCTATCGTCAGCTCATCTTCAGTAGACCGATTATCTACTTCCTGTTTGACACGACTCACTCACTCTACTCCTCCTCTAGAGCTCACCTTCACCGCTCCCTTTTCTCCTCCTCTACCTCCTCTATTCCTCCTCATCTACATGTTCTCTACATCTCCTGCACTTACTCCACTCTTTCTACTCCTCTCCACCTCATTCTTATCACCTCCTCCTCTACATCTACTTCTCCTCCACAAAACCTTCAACACTCCACCTTCCAACATTTCTACACTTCCCCTTACCTCCTCCTCCCCAACTCTGCTTCCTACTCATCTCCTCTTAACTTCTTCCTCTCCTCCTACTTATCTCCACCTCACTCTCTTCACCTTCTCCTCTATTCTTCCCTGTCTACACATTTTTTCCTCAACAACTCCACCCCTCTCTACCTCACTCTTTATACCAGTTCTTTTCTCCTCCTGATGCTTACTTCTTCCTCGAGCTCTCCTTATCTACACCTCCCTCCACAGAGTGACAGCTGTGTTTGTTTTGTTTATTCTTGTTTTGTAGACGTCGTCTGAATTTGATCACCTCGTTGTCAGTGATGATGTCTCCTGGACAGAGGGTTCTGATAGGTCGGTTTGGAGTGTCACCTGATTGTCACTCATGACCCAGCATGTGATTGGGCAAAGCCTCAAGGTGGGCGGACCCCAGGTGGATTTATAGGTCTTTATGTAACTGAAGGAAATATTAGTGTTCTGATGATCGACGCTCAACGTTTCCTGACCTTTGACCCAAAGATCAGCTGTGGTGTAAAAAAACATGTCAAATGGTGGCTGGAAATGGGCGTGGCTAAATGGCTCTCTAAGGCCGCCTGAATTGTAGCTCCTGTTTCAAGGTTAAGGCACAAGCACAACATTTGGTCGTCACTCGTTCTCCTTCAGCCGTGAAATAAACCCTACAGGAATTCAGCCACTTCAAAGTTTTTGTCCGTTTTTTGTTGTTGTTGTTGTTGTTGATCTCTTCCCGACAGACTTGAACATCGCATGAAAATAGCATTGCTGTAAGCACAGTTTTCTTGGACACAGGAAGTGATGTCATACACCTTCATACGGCGCTGACTCTAGTTTTGATCAAACAAACTGGAGGAGGAGAGGATTGGGTTGGAGATGATTTTTTGGCATTGGAGGAATCTGAACCTTGCGCTTCTGATAAAAACATCCCCATCCCCGACCCCTCTTCTTCCTTCACCTTCTCCTCCTCCTCGTTCTGAGGAACAAGAGGAGGAGGAAGTGTCTGCTTTCATTTGCTGCATGGAAACATGATGGACTCCTCATTATCTAATTTAATTATGTCCTTCCGCTGTCTGTAAATCAGTATAGTGTGTGTGTGTGTGCACGTGTGTGCGTGGACGTGTCTCCTTGTGTGTGTGTGTATGCGGGTGCATGAGTCTGTGTGTGCGTGCGCGTGTATCTGTGTGTGTATCTCTATGTATCTGTGTGTGTGTTCACGTGTGTGTATCTGTGCGTGTAAGTGTATGTGTCTGTAGCTGTGTGTGTGTGTATCTGTGTGTGTGTATATGTGTGTATCTGTGTCTGTATCTGTGTGTGTGTGTGTGTATGTGTATCTGTGTCTGTATGTGTGTGTGTGTGTCTGTGTTTATGTGTGTATCTATGTTTGTATCTGTGTGTGTGTGTATATGTGTATCTGTGTGTTTACCTGTGTGTGTGTGTATGTCTGTATCTGTGTCTGTATCTGTGTGTGTGTGTGTATGTGTGTCTGTATGTGTGTGTTTGTGTGTGTATCTGTTTCTGTTTCTATGTGTGTGTGTGTGTATCTGTTTCTGTGTGTGTGTGTGTGTGTGTGTATCTGTTTCTGTTTCTGTTTGTGTGTGTGTGTATCTGTGTGTGTGTGTGTATCTGTGTGTGTGTTTGTTTGCGTGTGAATGGCTGAATGACTGACAGCTGACATTAAAATGTTCAACAGTAAAATGTCAGAGTTTGAATATCTCTGTCTGTCCGTATGAGGAAGAACATCAACATCATAAAAACATTTCATCCACCTCAAAGTTTGAATAAAGATAATAATATTTTTTTTCTCCTCGTCGTTCATGAAGAAATCAGAAATTGAAAAACATAAACAGTGTAAAAAATTAAGAAAAAAAGAAGAAAAGCCAAAATCAAGTATTGATATTGAGATTTAGAGTTAAAATAAATACCATAACCATTTAAATCAAATACAATCAAATTCTATTAGCACCCATACACAACAAATGCGCAGCTGTAGCTCGGCGGGCGGAGCAGCCGTTTCCCAATTGCAGGGTAGCAGGTTCAAGCGCCAGCTCGTCTACATGTCGTAGGGTTCTTGAGCAGCACCCTGAACCCAATATCCCCCCCAAACGCTTCAAAGGAGCCGCCCACTACTCCTTCAGAGGACTTGGATGTCCCTCTGGATAAATAAAGTACAGTGGTACCTCCGTTACCGGGCCTGATTTGTTCCCAGACCTTGCTCGCAAACCAAAAAATCTCGTAAACCGAAACTAATTTCCCAACACAAATGAATGGAAATCCCATTAGTTCCTTCCATGTCCCAAAATTATTCATATAAAAATCATTTTCATGTAATTTTACTAATAAATAGCTATGATAAATGATATAACAGCCGGCAGATTCTGGTTCTCTTAACTTTGTCTCACTCGATTCCTTCCAGGCGTTATCGGACACGAACGCGCGGCGACTATTTTGATGCTAACTGAGAGCGAGCGCGAGGGAGGCTGACCTGATATCCGTTTGTTGTCCGCTCTAGTCTTGGGGCGAACAAAGGAAACCCACCCTCACCTCTTCCACTCGTTCAAACGGGATGCTCATATACCAAACAAGTTTCTTACAAATACAGCTGCTCGATCGTACCGTGGAAAATCCGTGATACGAACCAAAAAAAAACGCTCGTAAATAAAATCACTGCTCATAATGCAAGGTTATTTTTGAAGAATCTTTGCTCGTAAATCAAAATACTCTTAAAGTGGGGGCACTCGTAAACCGAGGAACCACTGTATTGTTTTTTTTTTTGCACGAAGAGCAGGATTAGACCGGAATCTTTAGACCCAAAAAAATCCCTCCATGATCAAACACTTGGCGACTGTGGTGAGAAAAAAACGTCCTTTTTAAACCACGTTATCAGGGTTTAATATTTAATTAGTTAATTACTTTCATGTTTATCAATTTGAATATTTAACAATTAGTTACATGACAATAAAAAAAAATCTGAAATTAAAAAATGAAGCATAAGGAATATTAAAAGTAAAGAATAATAAAAGGAGAAAAGTGAACGAAAATATATTAATTATAATAAATAACAAAATGTGAAATAAAATCATGATCAATATCAAAAAAAAATAAAAAAATAATTTGAATTATATATATTAATTAATTAAGTAAATTATCTTTTTAATTATTGTAAATCAAAAATGGTTGAAAAAATTTAATTAAGATATAACTAAAGATATTCCAATAAAATTAATCAAACTTTAAAAAAAAGTTTCTTTTTCTTTTTTTTTTTTTTTTTTTTAAATAACAATTTTTAAGTCATCAAGAGTATAATTCCCTATTTTTTTTTTTTATATTTCAGCACATCCTTACATCCCCTGGATGCAGATGATCCGGTCTGAGATCTTTGGTGGTTCCTATGATGTTTTTCTTCACATCTCCTAATTTTAAACATTTTCTACTGTAGAAAATGAACCTCTAATTTATCTAGATTAAACAGGAGGAACATAAAGACCACCTGACATCGTTAACCCAGACCGTGGGAATGACCCCGTTACATAACAGAGATCCAGTCAGAGGTCGTCGTGGTTTCGTTTTAAAGGATCATTCCACCAATTCCTCATATTTGATCAGGAGTCACATGACTGTGTGATGTCATCACTAGACCAACAGTCTGCTGATGAAGTGAACATCTGGACGGTGTTTGATGTCTACGCGACTGAGAGTGTGATAACAGCTGCTACTTCACTCACACACACACACACACACACACACACACACACACACACACACACACACACACACACACACACACACACACACACACACACACACACACACACACACACACACACACACATACACACACACACACACACACACACACTGATCCTAAGAGCTGATAATTACCTCCGTGTTCCGACCAGCCGTTGATTCTAATTAGCGGGAAACTGATCCAAAATTTGGTGTTAATGAAAGCGACGGGCCCAAACATGTTGGACCACACACCGGCGCCGTTAACACCGTCAGCTCGGGTTCATCTAACAGGAAGAACAAATCAGACAGGAGTCGACCCGTCGGACCACCAATCAGACCCTCGGGAACTCTGTAGAATTATTTTATTGTTCAACTATATTTAATTTTTTTTAAATAAACAACGTGGATTCTAATTCAGTCAGAGCATCTGATGACATCATGGTCCGGTTGACGGCGTGTAAAGGGCTTACATCTCCGCTGGAGATCATGTTTGGGCTCTGTAACGGGATTAGAACATGCAGACGAGCATGTTGAGCACACGCTTCAGTCTGACAGCTGCTGTAGTCTCCATTACAGCAGAGGTCAAAGGTTAAGATGAATGGATTCATCAGACTAATCATCTGCTGTTATCAGTGTGTGTGTGTGTGTGTGTGTGTGTGTGTGTGTGTGAAGCTCAGCGGGTTGTGAACATACGACCACTAGAGGACAGGACGAGACGTTTGTGGGTTTTCAAACAGAAGAAGTGGACATTTACCCTGTAAAGAGCAAAAACAACAACAATAATAAATGATAATAATAATAATAATCATTCAATCAATAAAACTTTATTTATTTAGTGCATTTAAAAAAAAGAAAATCAAATATAATTCAATGTGTTTTACAGGAGATCAAATTAAACCAAATCAGATTTGATTGAAGCGCCAATTAACAACTAACGTCGTCTGAAGGTGATTTTCAAAAAAGGACATAATATTAAAAATAAATAATAATAATAATAATAATAATAAGAACTAGAATAAATAAAAGCACTCATAGAGCGCAAACCTCTGCCAAGGGCCAAAACCTACATGTGAAACTAATAATAAATAATAATAATACATTTACCTTCTTTGTTTCTTCCTCTCTTAAACAGACACTTTTATGTCATCTCCTGTTCTTCTGCAGTATAAAACATCAAAGGAACAAGGAACCAAATATTCAAGGTTTAGGAAAAATCCATGCAGATTTCTCCGGTAGTGTCTGAGTTATTGCCTGCCTCTAAATCTACCGACAACTCCAACAAACTCTCTGTGTATACCTCAAGTAGTCTGTGGTCGGTCACCCCTTCACCTTCCATTTCAGTGTCTCTGTTCTGCCCACCCCAGCACCATTCAAAAAGGAACTTCAAAGGAATCGAATAACTAGAGGCCTCAATAATGGAAACAGTTTCAAGAAAGCGCCTCGCCACCTTGTGACGTCACTCCAAGGGGTTTATCATTTTTCTTGATGTTATTTTAATTACTGAGAACATATAATGTCATCAAGATGTATTCATCTGTAGGATTTACCAAAGACAGAATAGACGGACAGACAGAATAGACAGACAGACAGAATAGACAGACAGACAGAATAGACAGACAGACAGAATAGACAGACAGACAGAATAGACGGACAGACAGAATAGACAGACAGACAGAATGGACAGACAGACAGAATAGACAGACAGACAGAATAGACAGACAGACAGAATAGACAGACAGACAGAATAGACTGACAGACAGAATAGACAGACAGACAGAATAGACAGACAGACAGAATGGACAGACAGACAGAATAGACAGACAGACAGAATGGACAGACAGACAGAATAGACAGACAGACAGAATAGACAGACAACCAGAATAGACTGACAGACAGAATAGACAGACAGACAGAATGGACAGACAGACAGAATGGACAGACAGACAGAATAGACAGACAGACAGAATAGACAGACAGACAGAATAGACAGACAAACACGGGTGAAAACAAAACCTCCGTCCTTTGGAGGAAGCAAAAATTGCTTAGATGACCGGCCGGTTTGAGAGTCAGCGCGTCCAAATCGGAGGCCCTGGGTCTCGGTGGACTGTCCCCTCCGCCGTTGTTCGGGTTGGCGTTTACTTGCTGTCTCAAGTGAAGTAGTTTACATTTTTGGTGTCTTGTTCTGTTATGATGAGAAAACGGACCATGAGATGTACAGGCGGTTCTGTACGACGAGTTTTAACTAAAGGCTCTCAATCTACCAGTGGATCCTGGCCAACCCTCACCTCCGGTCATGACCTCCGGGTTGTGACTGATAGAATGACCCAGAAATTACTGGAGGGAATTTATATTGCATATGTCCCGGGAATGTGTTAGGGGTCCCCCAGCTGATCTGGAGAGTGTTGCTGGGGAGAGGGAAATCTAGAATAACGTTTTTAGCCTAATGCCACGTGACCCGACCCCGGAGAAAAGGAAGAAAATGGTTTGATGGATGGATGATAACACATAGTCTTTTCCTGAGAAGACTTTATTCGCCACGCATAAACCAATCTGGATTATGACCCCGCCATTGTAGATTTTTTTTCTTTTTTAAAGTCCTGGATCTGATAACTTGATCCCGCCCACAGGGCCCGGCATCACATTAGTGTTTTATGTCACGTACTCTGACCATGATGTCATGCCCCGTTTTAAAATCTGGAACCACTCAAAATGACGAAAACCTAAACTGGGACCTCAGTCCAGTAGAATCCAGAGTCTGGAGACTAGTTAATACGTATGTTTGTGATTGATGTCTCTGCCTCCAAACGTGGCTTGATTGATGAACAGACAGTGGCTGATTGACAGACATCATTAATTACTTCCGTCAACTTGTTTACCTGAAATGTGTTTCATTGTTTTGCTCAGAGATTATTTATTCTGCTTATTTATTTCACCTCCCGACAGCCACAATGGTTACAGCCGACGGAGGAGTTCTGAAGGCTCAGAGGAAACAATCATAGAATAAATATTTACCTTTATTTAAACCTACAAGAACCTAACTGTTAGCTATTTTAGCCGTTTGTCAGCTGTTTGTTTATTTATGTTAGCTCTGTCGCAAATTTGTTGATGATGTCATCACAGCCAGTAGAGTATCTGTGCTGGTGATGTCATCACTCTTGTGTAACCGGCAGAGTTTAAAAGTGTTGATGATGTCATCACTCTTGTGTAACCAGCAGAGTTTAAAAGTGTTGATGATGTCATCACTCTTGTGTAACCAGGTGTGATGGCATGTATTCTAACCACCTGAGCTATGTGTTGATGATGTCACCAAACCAACACGTGAACTCCCAGCAGAGCGAACCAGAGGCAGGAAGCTGTTCACTGATAACCTTCGGTCTATCAGCGTGACCTCTGACCTTTGACCGCCTGCTTACACCCAGCCTTATCGCTGCGGTAACCGCCGAGCATCAAGGCCCTCCACTGATCCTGGTCTTATCTTCAGACTCCTCATGTCTCCCCCTCACCTCCTCCACCCTTCTCCTCCTCCCGTCTCCCCTTTTGCCGGAGCGGAGGTCATAAATCTCCACGGCGACAGATTAAGCTTTCAATTTGTTATGTGATAAGCAGGGAACACCCGCCGCCCGCACCCGCCATTACTGCTCATATTTACGAGCAGGAAATTAGGACGCGCCGCAAATTTATCTCCGGGAAGAATGGAAGTCACACACATACACACACACACACACACATCCACGCACAAACACACATGCACTCACAGTGACACACACTCCGCTGGAGTTAATCTGCTCTATGAGGTAGAAAATGTAGTCGCCGTGTGAGGAGGAATTATCCTGACAGTAATGTAGCGGCGTGGAGCGAGAGCCTGATTTACATCCTGTTAGCCGCACTGACTGTTAATCTGATCCGAGTCATTTCCACTCTCTCTCTCTCTCTCTCTCTCTCTCTCTGTCTCTCTCTCTCTTGTCTTTACTTTAGAGCAGCTGCCATCTTTAAACACTCCACTCCTTTATTCTATTATCTCACGTTCAGATTTAACCCGACAGCCTCATACAGTAAACCTTCGCCACCGCCGCTCCGTTTACTGCGAGCTCAGCTTCCTGCAGACGAGCCTCGGGCCCGAGGTTTGACTCGATACTTAAATAGCTGACCAGAATCTCTGGGCCAAACTCACTTTTACTGATGTGAATGAGTAAGTTAATTACAATAAATGTCTAAAATTAGATCTTGTCCTCTAGATTTTCAGTTGATTCCAAATGTTAGTTAGTTTGTTGATGACAGGATTCTATACAAATGTCTCGGATCGGAAAAATATTTACTATGTAAATATTTATCATGTAAAAATCCAACAGAAATAACACAAATCCACATTTCAGCGCACGACGGGTGGGGTGGCGAGCCTGTCAGCTGATGTGGCGGCACATTTGGAGACATATTTTTTGCAATGTTTTTATTCTGCACAATTCTAAATTTTAGTATTACGTTTAAGTATAGATTTCTGTGGACGGTTGGTGTTTTCGATGCCAAAATGAAACATTTTCTTTGTTCTATTTCAATCAATTTTGATGCAGTAGATATCAAAGAGTTTCTTAGAGTATACTGTACTATAGTTTACTGTATTATAATATAATGATGATTCTTTATATACGCGAAACACGCTGTTTCATGCATCCGTCTCTTATCAAACCCATTTTAATCAATAAAGTTTTTATTATAAAAAACAAAAAAACAAACAAACATAAATACAATCATCACAACAGACCGTATCCTCGGCAAAATGGCGTTTGTCAGGAATCTGTACTGGGACCCTTTGTGTTTATGAAAGTACATCCAGAAATGTCATTGGCTTGTTAGCCATTGGCTACACTATACTGTGTCTGCTGTGTCTTTGCTATTAGCGGCATTAACTGTTAGAATAAGTCATTAATAATTAATAACACATTACAAAGTAGGAAAATACAAACTCAGACAAACCTGTTTAAACAAGAGATCCGATTGGATTTTTTTCACTGGAAACTACTGATTGGATATGGATGGAGGGCAGGGCGGCCATATTGTTTTTGGATCATGTGACCAAGCTTCTTTTTTTCTTTAATTAAAAGGTCAAACATTCCCACTTAACTGTTGTCTTGCATTAAGCATTTTATAGGCCTGATAATAACATTGGTTTGTGATCAATCATTCAGTTGTTGGTGAATGATTGGTTGGTGGTTTTTCAGTTATTGATTGGTGGTTTATCAGTGATTGATCGGGGATTGATGGTCTTTGTATCGGAGGAGTCTTTCTAACACTCTGATCTCCCAGATTTTGTCTTCAGAGCAGCTGTTCGCTGTGTTTCACTGTCAGCACTTTGTCCTTCTGTGGGCTCATTAGAGACGAGCAGCAAGGAATGCTGGGTAATCAATACTGCACAGACCCTCGGGAGACCAAAAACACGGCCTGAAGGAAGAGTTGTGTCTCTTTTGTCCTTCTGTGTGTTTTCGTGCTGCCGACAGACACACCGCTCCGATGCTGTGACGGACCGATCCGTCCGATAGCGGGGTCACATGACTGCAAACAACCAAACACGGCTGTCCTTGGGCCGCTGGACATAAATATTTGCCCCTTCATTATCCTGGAACCAGCTGATCTGCTGAGGAAGTTAACGTGATCCACTGACGGTGAGGTACCGGAGTGGAAGTAAGCGAGTCCTGACGTCTTCACGTATGATGTCATACAAAGTCAACGTGAAATCACGCCAGGTGACGCAAAGACGTGAGCAAAGTTGAAAAATTTCAACTACACTGAAAAAGGTGTTTGGGCGCAATCTTGCTGTCAGAACGCGCCATCACTGGTTCCACGTTGGTTCTGCTTAGAAACCATAAGGTAACGCTGGTGATGCAAACGCAAATGTTCAAATCGCCCTTCCTGCTTTGATTTACTTGTTTTTACTCCTTCAAACTCAACTGGCAACTCTCTGGTGCTCCCCAGGAGATCAGTGGGAGTGATTCATTCACGGACCTCGGTCAGGAGAATCTTGGAGAACTCCTGGAGTGTGTGATGAAACGGTTCATGAGTGGTTATTGTGATCATAAAACGTCTGGTGAGCTGAAATCACTCCCTCAGACGCTGCTGATTCAAATGTTCCCTATTGTTGATATTTCTATGATCCCCGATGTTCTAATGTTCCCTGATTAACAGTGGCGGGCCGTGGGTTTTACACCTGGTCATTCAGCACTATACTCCTCCACTGCTCCCGAAACCTTCACAGACATGTGAAATGAAATCAAAGAGAGAGAAACATTTCTTTGATGTAATAAAGTGTTTAAAACGAGGTTCAATATCATCATACGACCACCAAGAAAACAAAAATCCAATCTTAGAAGGATTCCAGAGCATTCCTGACTGAATCTGGACCTCATTCACAAAACAACACCAGCAAACACCTTCAGCCAGCAATAATCAACGGGTGTTTAGATATTTAAAAACTAGACTCTATTAGACAAATCTGAGGCTGTAGAGTCTGTCTTCTTTCCTTTCTTTAAAAAGTAGACCAATGAGACGGTCGTAGAGAACACTGGTGCATATCAGGTCCATTATACATTTCTTTTCCATATGGCATGGAGGACGGTGCTGACAGCCTGTCAATAAGTTTGATTGGTTGAAAACTAAAGCTCAGCTGGAGCTGGAGAGACAAAATCCAGCTCCTTCTAGACACGAGACCACCTTTACCTTAAGAACACGCCCAGCCAGCTGTTGGGTCAGGACCAACTAGAATCCCCTGGCTCTGGTTGGTTAAAAATATTTGACCAAAACAAAACCAACCCGTTTAATTTAATTGCAGAGGGCTTCACTCTGGATGCTTCTGGCCTACACAGACGTCCCACCCAAAGACCCCGGTGGCTAAATCTGATAGGATAAAACAAAACTCACTCTAATGAGCTCACAGGGAGCAGCAGGAGAGAAACTATGGAACGAATGAATCCGATGAAACTATTCAAAAACATTTCATCTATATGAAAATAATCATTGAATGATGATTTTTTATTTTTCTGACTATGTCTGGGCGGGCAGAGAAGACCTTTGTAGCCCTGATGGCCTGATACTGTTTTTATTAATGTTCCCCGATGTTTTACTGCTCCCTAACATTCTAATCCATGTTCCCTGACCTTTCATTGTTCCCTGTAGTTTTGATTTCCCCTGATGTTCCATTGTTCCCTGATTATGTCTATGGTCCAGGTTCTTCCTGAAGTTCTTCCTCAAGTGTAACCAGAACTGCCTGAAGAATGCTGGAAACCCGCGGGACATGAGGAGGTTCCAGGTAACACACGCACACACACACACACACACACACACACACACACACACACACACACACACACATACACTCAATCTAATACACACACACACACAAACCGACACACACACACACACACACACACACACACACGCACACACACAAACATACACACACATACACTCAATCTAATACACACACACACACACAAACATACACACACACACACACACATACACTCAATCTAATACACACACACACACAAACCGACACACACACACACTCACACACACACACACACACACACACACACACACACACACACACACATACACTCAATCTAATACACACACACAAACCGACACACACACACACTCACACACACACACACACACACACACACACACACATACACTCAATCTAATACACACACACACACAAACCGACACACACACACACACACACACACACACACACACACACACACACACACACACACACACACACACACACGCACACACAGATAAATTCATTTTCCCAAAGGGCAGGATGTGGCTTCTGTACCCATGATGCATTGCAGTGGAGAGGCCTCAGGATTATTGCTTTGCAGATGTGGAATGAGAGGTCAGCAGGAAGCCGTCTGTCCTTTTCCTGTTTGTCCTCCATCCTTTAATAAACGGCTCAAAATCATTTCACTCTATTTACATTTATGTCAGAATGATTTCCCATAATCCTTCAGTGCATGCAACAGTGTAAACAAAACCTTTAAAAAGAGCCTTTTAAATGTTGGTGCCGTCAACGTTTTGTTCCAGAACTGTAAAAAGCGTTCGGTGAAGTTAAACAGAACCGATCCCATCGAAGGTCGGTGATCAGTCATAATACGCCGATGACACTCTTATGTCTTCAATTATGTATTTCTTATAAATGAATAGAATAAATACAAACAAACATATTTCTAGAGTCATCATAAGAACATGTTTACATCTGACATCCCCCTGGTGATGAAAACGGCGTTCCTCAGGGTTCTGGACCACAACCCTTTGTGTTTCTGAAGGCATGTTGTAAAAACTTCATTAGCTCTTAGCCATTAGCTGCCTTAGCTGTTAGCGCCAGTAGATTTAATGATGAGTTTGTGTCACTCTGGATAATAGAAAGGGCCAAAATGTACACAGGTCAAAGGTCAACGCTCAATAAAGGATATCAGTCTCGAGGAATGTTTTGAGTCCGGGAGACAGACTCAACAAGAGGGTCAGTCCAGATGAGGGGTTGCCGACCCGCTGATCCTGATTGACGTGTTGGTCTTTGTAGGGGTTCAGGTTTGATTCCAAAGCTTTTTGGAAAATAATAAATGTAAACATTTATATTTAAACAAAACATTATTTCAGCCAATTAGATGAAGGAGTCATTCTCATATATATATTCTTTTTTTTGAAACTTGACCATCTAGAGAAAGTAAAAGTCAGGGTCAGGGTTGTGCAGATGAACCTGCTCGATGATCGTTACCGGTGCCGCCGTCTCCGCTGGGGAGGAGAACCCAGGCAGGAAGGAGGACAGGGCTTCTGGAGCACAGATGACCCCCTCACCTCTCCTCCTCCTCACCAAATGCGACATAATCCATATCAACCTGGAGGCCTCTCTTCTGGAATTGTCACCCCCCGTGTGGTGCATAGTGTGGAGCGCCCCCCCCCGCGCCCAACCTGAACGGCAACGCAACATCAGTCGAAAGCCTCTGCCCACGCTTTCACGGCAGTAGCCGCTCCGTCACCCTCGGCCCAATGGCCGGCCCTGAACCGCCTGGAGAACCGGCTGATATCACAGCTTCACACTGACTCTGAAGGTTTGCTTGGTTTCGCATGAAACACTGAGCAGTTCTTCATCTCCCAAACCAGTTCACACTGGACTCCACAAAGACCAAATTGTCAGAAGAGTCCAATGACAACAGGAACACAACAAGAACTCTGAGCCTGTGATCCTGGCTTGAAAAAATGCTGAAGACCTCTGGACCAGTTAAACCAGTAGTGGGGGGAGGGGGATGGGGAGGCGGGGGGCGCGAACGATCTGCTAAAAACCTTGGAGAGAGAGTGAATGAGATTACTGAGACAGGTTAAGTCAGTTGAACCCTCCAGTCGCCGTGGCGACAGCAAGGTGAAGGATGTGCTGGTTAGCCACCGTGGCGACAGAGAGGACGAGACCTTCTGCCCCATCTCCATGGATCAATGGCAACAACATCGCCACGGCAACCAGCCACACATGATAAATGACCAGAGCCGTGTGGCCGTGAGAGTCCAGAGAGAGGCTGTGACATCACAGAAGGGGCGGAGCTTGGGTGTAACAAACATGGGCCTGTGTGCGCCAACAGATATTTCATATTCAAATACTTTTACATTTTAATCTTCCAACAGGATTTTTCATGCAATGAACCAAAACAATCAAGTAAACATAAATACATACTTAATATTATAACATATAATAAAATGTATAAAAGGAAACTCCTCAACTGAACCTTACGGATGATAATTTGTTGTTGGCTCATTTGTTGTTGTAAATAAAGTTTTTTGTGTTTCCAGGTGGTGGTGTCTACGACAGTCAACGTGGACGGCCATGTCCTCGCCGTCTCCGATAACATGTTCGTGCACAACAACTCCAAACATGGCCGCCGCGCCCGGAGACTGGACCCGTCTGAAGGTACAGAGGTTTTCCCTCACAGCCGGTCCGTAGCTGGAGGTCCTCCTCCTCCAATGTCCTCCAAAGTCTCCTAAAGTCCATCAAAGTCCTCCGAAACCCTCTGAAGTCTTCTGAAATCTGCTGTGATGAAAATCCAGAAATACTGAGCACCTTTAAAAACACGAAAGGATCCGGTGCACAACCCTGAGTAACTCCAGAGCGAGTTCTTTGGATAAGCTCGCACCTTTCTTTTTGTGAGGACATCACAAAAAGAATCCACAGGTCAGAGTTCACCGAGATTTGAACCTCTGAGTTTAGTCCGACTGTAGCTGATCTGAAGTCAGGCATTAAACCAGAGACCCTGAAATGCCGGAGCGCGGCGCAGAGAGGGGAATGTAATTTGGTCTTTGAAGAGAAACCCCCCAGTGACTTGTGGGGAGGAAGACCAGACGCCTCGCTGTCCCTGGAGAGGACAGTCCATGCGTGTGTGTGTACATTCATGTGTGTGTATGTGTCTTACTCGCAGGGCCGTTCAACCTTTTTAATTGCCCTCCTAATTAAAGACGGTAACCATGGAAACCCCTCCCCATAAGAGCGCCACAGAGTCCCGTGGGTTTGGACCCTCTCTCTCTCATTTTCCTGTTTCTGCCCGCTGCTCCTGCCGGAGTGGCGCTCCCCTCGTCTCCTCAGCAGATTAATAGAGTTAGCGTCTGTAAAGACACAGACTCAGTCAGTGGGTCTACCGGGACCAGCTACACAACAGAACCAGGACGGTAAAATGTCCAGAGTCAGATCCATACTCTGAGGAACACGGAGAACAGGAAAGCTTCTGGTCTGTTTCCGTCCTTAGAACCACACGGAACTTTAAGAATATTCAGTGATTCTGTTAAAGACCAGCTTTCATTGAAGATAAATAATGACCGGTTTGAGGTGCAGACGTCGACCCGGACTTCATCTTGGTTTAGGTCTTACACTGAAATCACCTATTTGGACCTGGTGCCTACTAATTTTGCTTTGAAACGAGATATGGGTCTTAACTGTATGATTGGGTTTTGGACCAGTGTCTAAACTGTTCCGATTAAGTTCTGGGCCCAATAATGATCCGCCTTGACATCAGTTTTTGACTCGAACCAGAGCACTGACTCGGGTCTTTTGACTCCACTGTCACCTAACGTGAGGTTCTAGTTTCCTCTCTCTTGACCGTCGACCCAACTCCCTCCACCGGCCACACCTCTACCTCCCTTCACTTCAGACTCACCCATCTTATCTCTGGTACCGTTATTCATCGTGGACTCACCTCTTTTAGAAATGGTCTGAACCCATCTTGACCCTAGACTTACTTCCACTGATCCTTGATTCACCTTTCCTGATTCTGGATTGAACCAGTACTTAATCTAAACCCACCTATCTGGACCCCAGACTCCCTTTTTGGACCAAGAATCAACTTCCCTCTAGACTCAACCTACCTTGAATCTAGTAACACTTTTCCTCACCTTGGACCCACTGCTCCACGTCTAGTCTAGGATTCAGACTAACCCACCTCGACTCCGGTCTTCTTGGTCCAAGAATCAACTTTCCTGAATCGGGTCACACACCTTTAGTCGATACTCTGGATCCACCTTTGTAGTCCCTGGACTCACTACTCACTTGTCATCTCCTGGAACTCACCCATCTTAGTTCTGGATCTGACCAGAACCAACATAGAAGGATAAAGGAAATGATCTTTAAAGTCCGATGTCACACAGTCATCGTCTCTGGTTCTGAGACAAAAACTGTAACAGAACAGTAAAGAATAGAGAACAGGTGCTGATATGTCATCTCTCACACACACACACACACACACACACACACACACACACACACACACACACACACACACACGTACACACACACACACACACACACACACACTCACACACACACACACACGCACACTACTTTCATTTCACTTTATAATTAATCTTCAGTCGTTCTTGAAAGGAGAGAGAAAGTCGTCATTACCAACGGAGTTGTGTGAAGCTAAAGCGGATAAAAGCCACGACCCAATTAAATCAGTGTGTGTGTGTGTGTGTGTGTGTGTGTGACCTTCAGTCACTCTACATCAGCTTGGAAACATGATTTTCCTCCTGTGTGTGGCGGGGTCCTAGGATTAATGTTCTTTTTTATGTAGTTGCTTTTATTTTGATCGTTCTAAAATAATATGATTATTACACTTAAAGTAAGAAGTCTAAGAATCTTAAAAAGTATAGACTTATTCCAAACAAAAATATGACATATGTCCAACTTGAGTATAAAGTAATCAGGGTTTTTGAAGGTGCTAGTCTGCTCTAGTAGTGGAACCTACTTTGAGAAACAAACACGTAACTTAAACCTAATCTCAACTTCAGTCCAACTTAATATCAGAATCATTATCCATGTTAAAATCTTAAACTCTTAAAGTTTTTAATGTTCAACAAAACGCAGTTCACGGCATAAACCTCCGTGCCCAGAACTACTTCCTGTTTTTTCTCCAATTTCAGTCCACCTTAGAAGATCATTTAGAAGAATAAAGGTCCTGTTTGAAAAGAACTTAAGCTCCTGAAATAGATCCCTGTGGGACTCCACGGGAACCTGTTATTGTGATTCTTTCGATCTGGACGTCACTGGAAACTGTAGACTTTCCTCTTCCTGACACTCACCAGATCATGTGACTCACCACGACCTATAGGACGCCACGAAGAGAACTCACAATCCTCGATAGCGGAGTGTGTATAACAAATATTTGATTGAAAAGTTTGTCTGAAGACGGATGTATATAATAGTGTCATTTAGATCAGTCACACATTCAGAGCAAATTTGCCGAAGTGCATTCAGAAAAACAAAAGTTATGTAGGGAAAAAACTGAAGGTGTTAGAGTCGACCCCCGCTGTGGAATGTTTGTGTTCAAACTTTTGTTGTAAATGTGTTTTACAACAAAAGGGCTGGAATCTAAAGACTGACCTCGCCTTGTCCTTAGTCAGACGAGGTCATGTGACTCCAAGGAACTTATAGGACTCAAATAAAGATCTCGAGCTGCTGGTCACCTGCACCTGCTGGTCACCTGCACCTGCTGGTCACCTGCACCTGCTGGTCACCTGCACCTGCTGGTCACCTGCACCTGCTGGTCACCTGCACCTGCTGGTCACCTGCACCTGCTGGTCACCTGCACCTGCTGGTCACCTGCACCTGCTGGTCACCTGCACCTGCTGGTCACCTGCACCTGCTGGTCACCTGCACCTGCTGGTCACCCGGCTCCTCAGACTCGGATTATTATTGTTTGTATTTCCTTATATATAAAATATCTGATTCCTTGAAATAAGTTTTGATTGAGAACAGATGAATGGAGCAGCGTCATCTGCATAGAATCAAACCTCTAATTTATGGAAGTTCTCAGGTTTTTTTATGGGACGTGTCACTGGTGGGTTCTCACCTCCCCCCTAAAATGATGGTACAAAACGTGATTATTAGACATTTTTGATATATTTGTAGTACAGATATAGACATAAAAGTAGTTCTCACAAAAGCAATAACAATCTGTCTTTCTGTCCGTCTGCTGTCTCTCGTCCAGCAGCCACGCCCTGCATTAAAGCCATCAGTCCCAGCGAGGGCTGGACGACGGGGGGCGCCACCGTCATCCTCATCGGAGACAACTTCTTCGACGGACTGCAAGTGGTCTTCGGGACCATGCTGGTCTGGAGTGAGGTAACGCTAACTTGTACCATAACCAGTACCTCCAACCTCCTCTCACATCATCATCATCATCATCATCATCCTAACCCGTGTGTCCTTTTCTAGCTGATCACGCCACACGCTATCCGGGTCCAGACACCTCCTCGCCACATTCCCGGGGTAGTCGAAGTCACGCTGTCCTACAAGTCCAAACAGTTCTGTAAAGGAGCGCCAGGACGTTTTGTTTACACAGGTAACAGAGGGGCGTTGTGGTTCCAATATATCACTTCTGAATTGAAGTAACAACAATATAAAGTTGTCAAAAATATTCCACAACAAAAGTCTAACTTTTCAACTGTTTCAAAATTTGCTGATTTATATACATTTTTTCATATACATTTAATCAAACGTTTAGAAGAGATCTGTGGAAGATTATTAAGAACAAAATAAATAACTTTATAAATAATAAAGTTATATGGGGAAAAAAGAGGTCCCTAGGGTAGATCCCTGTGGTACACCCTTTTCTGACATTAGAGTGTTTTTTTGTGATTTCTGTCATATATGTTGAAGAAACCTGGTTTTAATTGAGGGGAGGGGGCGTGTCCTCACATTTTTCACAGGAAGTGCCTGTTGCCATTTTACCTTCATAGCTCAATAAGAGACTCTGGAATCTGGTTTAGAAAGTTCAGAAATTTTCTGGCCCCAAAACGCCTTTACTGTGAGAACATGACGCAAAACTGTAAAACACTGATCTGGAAAAGATGAAGAACGTCAAAAAGTGCAGGAGTTTTATCCCAAACCTGCCTACACAAAAGCATGACACACACAGACCAATGACCTTTGACCCAGATGGCAGCAGACATTCACTTAAAATAAATTGGGAATAAGTTAAAAGCTGTTATCTGTAAAACTATATAAATGTAAATAATCTAAATGATCAATAATTATATCGGAGAAATCTCCTTTTATTATAATGTTTGTTTTGACAATAACAAGAATTGGAGTAACAGACCGAAGACGAGTCTGTGCCAGTTTAAGAATCAGATTGTGTTCAAATTAGTCGAGACATTAGATTAAATCATCTAATAATTCAGATTATAAGAGTAATCAGATTACTCGGGATAAATACTAAGTTTAAAATGTCTTACAAGAACTTTAACCTCAAACAAACGAGTGACTTTTGCCTCAACTTTATTTTATTTATTTACCCTCTGTTTGTTTTATATTTTATTTTTAAAGCCAATATTTTATTATTTTTATTTATATATTTCACAAAAAATGACCATGATGTTTCCCCTTGATTTCTTCATCGTCTTTTGTTGTATTTATTGACAGTTGTTTTAATTTTCTCTCATCTTCTACATCTTATTTTATCATCATCTTTGTTCATCTGTGTTTTATTTATTAATAATGAATAAAAGATAAAGTGAATATTATAAATAATGAATCATGTCTTACTAATGTGTTATTTATTTTTGTCATGTCTTTTTTTTGGTCTTACTTTTGTATAATTTATTTCATCTTTGGTCATTTAAAAAAAAAAGCTTATATTATTATCATTATTATTACTGTTATTATTATTATTATTACTATTATTATTATCATTATTATTATTATTATTATAATTTATTATTCATCATCATTAATAATAAATTCCTCCAGAGGCTTTTGTAGGAAACAGGAAGTGCCGCTCTGATTGGTTGAGCTGTGACGGGCATATTTTGCAGCATTAAACCATGAAAAGAGTTTTGGCCACGCCCACATTTAAGTTTTAAGTTCTACACAACTGAGATTAGCTTCTTGATGAGTAAGCGGCTAACACAAAACTAGCCTCCTCTTCCACAATCAAAAATGGCCGCCATCCGTCATCCTGCTGTCATCTCTGGTCGTTGACGTCGTCCTTGTGTAACTCCTCCTCTCCAGACGCTGCAGCTCTCTTCACGCCGCCGCCATCACAGTAATTACCCACATCTCAATCCCATTAACCTCTAACGTAGATCCCAAACAACCTTTGAACCGCGCCGCGTACGCGGTCACAATCCCATCAGTGTGATGTCATCAGTCACATGACCCTGAGGTCCACGCAGCAGCTGCCGTCCCACCTCAGTGGTTCGGTGCAGCTCGTCTGACTCACCTCCACCTTGAACTACCACAGGTGCAAAAGCGCTTCAACTTAAGAAAACAGGGGCAACTAGAGAAAACATCTTCATCAACACAGGAGCGGAGAAAAAGCCCCAAGACGAGGGAGGCTTTGGGCGCCGCACAGAACCCAGAGCTAAGACAGAATAGTTTTTACATCCCAAGTTGTGATCACTGTGTGCACGTTGCCATGGCGACACCTGAAGGCAGAATGTGCGCTGGCAGTAAAGAGTTTTCTTTTGAAATTATAACACACACCATTAGCTGCCGACATGGAGAAATATTCTGCCAAACTTCTTCAAATATCTAAAACTCACCCGCTGGTGCTTCAGAAGGTTCTAAGACCTGGTGATGTCAGCAGAGTCAGAGGATTGATAGAAGGAATCAGCCGATATTTGTAGAATACCAGAATGAAATAGTAGATAAATGAAGAATATTAGTATTAAATAGTAGATAAATGAAGAATATTAGTATTAAATAGTAGATAAATGGAGAATATTAGAATAAAATAGTAGATAAATGAAGAATATTAGAATAAAATAGTAAATAAATGAAGAACATAAAATTAAATAGTAAATAAATGTAGAATATTGAAATAAAATAGTAAATAAATGTAGAATATTAGAATGAAACAGTATATACATGTAGAATATTAGAATTAAATAGTAAATAAATGTAGAATACTAGAATTTAATAGTAGATAAGTGTAGAATATTAGAATTAAATCGATAAATGTGGAATAATAGATAAAAATATTGCATTGCAAAATATTAAACACATATTAACAGAAACACATATTAACAGAAACACATATAAACAGAAACACATATAAACAAAAACACATATTAACAGAAACACATATTAACAGAAACACATATTAACAGAAACACATATTAACAGAAACACATATTAACAGAAACACATATTAACAGAAACACATATTAACAGAAACACATATTAACAGAAACACATATTAACAGAAACACATATTAACAGAAACACAGCAGGAGGCCTGAACGTGGAGTCCCACAAGGATCTCATTCGGGATGGCGGCTGTTTTTATTACAAAAATCTCTTTTTTTTCAAACTTTCATCTACATTTGTTCTAATTGGGTTTTGGTTTTTTTTTCTTCAAATGTATATATAAATTAAAAATATACATTTTAGCATGTTTACAACATGAAACAGGGATTTGGTGTTAAATATGCCGATGACACTGTTCCATAAATCTCTCTTCTATCTGGAGATAATCCACTCGTCCACTCACAACCGATGACGAGCCTTTGACCCCACTCATACAACTCAGCTCTGACTCAGCACTGATTTCTCCCACTACACTTGAACACGTCACAGGGGGAAGATCACAGTGGGATTTATACTGGCTGAAGAGAAATCCACCTCTCACGTTTACCCTGAAGGATTCTGTTAAGGTTCTGACAGACTATTGGTTGGACCCAAGAGCACAACTCAGACTCAGGAGAAGGTTTAAGAAGTTTTTTACTTCCTGTTGCTGGAAAAAGGCGGTGAGGCTTCAGGCTCAGGTTGGTCATCAGACCAGGGACAAAGTTGAGGAGCAACAGGCGAGGAAGGCAGGTCAAAAAAATAAATAGGGAATAGGGAACAGATATGGTCCAGTAGGGAAGACATATGATCCAATACGGAACTGATATGATCCTATAGGGAACTGATATGATCCTAGAGGGAACTAATACAATCCAATAGGGACAGATAGGGTCCAATAGGCAACACATATGATACAATAGGGAACTAATATGATCCCATCAGGGACTGCTGTGATCCTATAGGGAACTGATATGATCCTATAGGGATCCAATATGATCCAATAGAGAACTGATATGATCCTATAGGGATCCAATATGATCCAATAGAGAACTGATATGATCCTATAGGGATCCGATATGATCCAATAGAGAACTGATATGATCCTATAGGGAACCGATATGATCCAATAGAGAACTGATATGATCCAATAGAGAACTGATATGATCCTCTAGGGAACTGATATGATCCAATAGAGAACTGATATGATCCTATAGGGAACTGATATGATCCTATGGGGAACTGATATGACCCTATAGGGAACTGACATGATCCTATAGGGAACCGATATGATCCTATAGGGAACTGATATGATCCTTAAGGGAACCAATCTGATCCAGTAGAGAACTGATGTGGTCCTATAGGGAACAAATATGATCCAGTGCTTTGTCTTTCTGTCTGAGTTAACTTCATGTAGATCAGTCTAGTAGGTTTTGGCTTCGCCCCTCGACAGTAAAACCAGTCGTACGAAATCCGACTCTTTGATCTTCTGTCTCTTTCGTCTGACGTTATTAACTCTCCTGACGTGACGGAGGCGCCCGTTAACGTAGTGAGGAGTCTCCCACAGCCGCTGACAGGAACCTCTGATCAGTGTCATGTCGGATCAATACCAGCACATCACAGCTCCATTAGAGACAACAAGCTGCCAGCAGATCGGCATTCTGGGTAACAGCAACCAGCCGCCAGGACAGCTGGAGGTTATTGATCAGATGGTTCCAGACTCTGGAGTCTGATTAAAGGTTCATCACGGACCATTAACCAGTCAGATCCTTCAGAGCGGGTCAGACTGAGAGGAGAACGTTACCTTCTAGAACCTCAGATGACATCATAGTTTAAAAAAGATTCATAAGTTAACATGATGTCAATAAATCTCTGTCGTATTTAATCAGATTCCAAACCTCACAGACACAAAGATCTCCTCGGGGAACGATCCAAACCTGAGGTCACCTTCTGGACCGTTAGGCTCCAAAGGTTCTCCTGAGATCTAGGTGGTCCTCTGGACATTCCAAACCGGACCAATCGGCCTCTGTGACTCCTGCCGGCACTGTGGCTGATTCCTCCTCCCAATATCCAGGAGGGCAAACATGCAGCGACCTCCTTCTGGCTAACCCTTACCTAGCATTAGCTTTGATAGCATAACTGAGCTCAAAGCAGTTATCTTTTTCTTCTCTCCCCAACCAACTGCATGTCCTTTCTCAGCATGTCCAGAAAGCTCGTCTTTCGTCTTCCCCTTCTTCTCCTGCGTGGCAGCTCCATCTCCAGCATCCTTCCTCCTCTTCACGTGTCCAAACCATCTCAATCTGGCCTCTCTGACTTTGTCTCCAAGACGTCTAACCTGGGCCGTCCCTCTGATGTCCTCCTTTCTAGTCCTGTCAATCCTCCTCACTCCCAGAGAACATCTGAACATCTTCATCTCTGCCTCCCGTCCTCCGGTCAGGACAACCGTCTCTAAACCATCCAGCAGAGATGCCCTCACCACCATCTTGGAAACCTCAAATTCACTCCTGCTGCTCCACTTCTGTCACAGATAACTATTAACAATCTTTGCCTCCAACTCCACCATGCCTGCTCTGGCTTCTCCACCCCTTTTCCACACTAACCGTTACACTGAACAGTTGACCCCAAGTACTTAAACTCCCGCCCCTTCTTCACCTCCATTCCTTCATCCTCACCATTCCACCTGCCCCTCTTTCATTCACACACATGTATTCTGTCTTGATGCCACTGACCCTCATTCCTCTTCTCTCCAGTGCATAACTCCACCTCTCCAGGTTTTCCTCCACCTGCTCTCATTACAGAAGACTATGTCATCCGCAAACATCCCGGTCCTTGGAGCCTCCTGCATGACCTCATCAGTCAGCCTGTCCATCACCATAGCAAACAAGAAGGAGCTCAGAGCCGATCCTTGGTGCAGTCCCACCTCCACCTTGAACCCCTCTGTTGTACGCTTTCTCTAGATTCACAAAGACACAATGCAACTCCTTCTGGGCTTCTTCTACTCTTCATTCAGCACGCCCAGAGCAAACATCTCATCTCTAGTGTTCTTTCTTGGAATGAAACCAAAGTACTGCTCACAGATGTTCACCTCTTTTCTTTAACTACCTTCGTCTACTCTTCCCCAGATCTTCAGATAACTTCAGTAACGAGAGCTGAAATGAGCTTAGATGGTTTCCAACTGCTTCCGCCCCACCCAGACATCACTCACCCTCTATAGGGTCCTCAGACTCCACCCCTCCAATGTAGTGGGTGAAACCGGGGACTGGTGAACGCAACCCACCTCCTTCAGTCCAGCACAAGAAATGTGCATCCTGCAGATGCTGTCACATGACCAGAATGTCGTGTTGTCCGTCTCTGTCATGATGAAAATTTAATAGATGAACATTTTCCACAGCTTTTATTACTAAATATAACACTGATGTGGGGGTGGCCTAAAGTCTACGGTCTGAACCTTTAAGGGTTGAAACAAAGACGAACACAACAAACTGACAAACAG
The DNA here is from genome assembly GCA_037951165.1 of Lophius americanus. Classification (NCBI taxonomy): domain Eukaryota; kingdom Metazoa; phylum Chordata; class Actinopteri; order Lophiiformes; family Lophiidae; genus Lophius; species Lophius americanus. Next base: position 2,127,092 of record JBBDHG010000030.1, on the reverse strand, counting down.
TCAACAAGGTCACACACAGCAGACTGCTGGTTCTGCCCGCTGAGCCCTGAAGGACTGCACACACACTCAGACACTTACACACACACACTTACACACACACACATACACACACACTGTGTTTGTGATGTATAGGGGAGCCTAAAGCTTGTTAAACGCAGCTCAACCACGACGGGATTATGATTCATGCTCTTCACACACACTCCGTCTGAGCCGTGCTGCCTTCACTGACGTTCAGATTTATCGCCGCCCGACCGCTTTAGAGAGTAAATGATGTGAGAGGAAAGGAGAAGAAGTACGCTTAGCTAAACGGCAATGGACGCCGTGTTTCTGTGATGTCACAGCGACCTTAAGGACGCCGAAATAGAGAGCGCAACACGCAGTTCATCTCTCACAGGACTGGTGTGAGACCCATACCCACCTACCTGAGAGAACCCATGTATGTGTATGGGTTCTGTCCAGAACCAGTTAAATGTTCTGAACACATCTGATCATCTTAAATGTCATCAACATTAACAATCACTTTTTCTCCTCAGCTCTAAACGAGCCCACCATCGACTATGGCTTCCAGAGGTTGCAAAAGGTCATCCCTCGCCACCCAGGAGACCCCGAGAGACTACCCAAGGTACCACACACACACACACACATACACACACACACACACAATTGTTTTGTCCAAACAGTCTCTGATGGCTGTTTTTTCCCATCAGTCTCTGGTTCTGGTTGGCTGATCAGGGTCCTGATAACCATCAGCTGATTCTATTGTTTACCTACGTGTCAGTGTTTACCTTACGCTCGCCAGACGCTCGCCACACACCTCAACCTTATACACATTAACCTTTTTTACTTCCAAGCAGTGTTTCCTCCTCCTGTGAACAGAAGCTTGAGGTTGTCTTGGTCCGGTCTGGTGTAGGTCCGGTTCCCTGGTTTGATTGGTTGAGGGTGAATATTCATGATGAATTGGTTCCCCATCCAAACACTGTGACATCATGTGACATCATGTGACATCATGTGACATCATGTGACATCATGTGACATCATGTGACATCATGGCCATCTCTTTCGCAGTGTGGAGTCAAAGCAGGAAGTTAGAGCTCAAGGTTATGTGATCAAATTTCACAGATACCTACAGTTTTCAGGTGTCCACATTGGATCTGAACCAGAATAGGGCTGTTTCTGGATCTGAATGTCGACCTGGGCCTTGTGTTGGACCTGGATCAATCTTAGACTTGCACCTGAATTTTTTTTTCTTGTGTTGCATCACCTCTTGTACCTGTTCACGGCTGCAGTTCTAGTCCCGCCCACTCCAGTGTTAAGAACACCTTGATAAGAAACTGACCTGTCACTGAGCTGCGCTGTGACGTCACACAACAGAGCTGCTATTTTAATCTTTTATAGGATCCAATTTCCGCCATGATCATGTGATCAAACTGGACGTTTTTAACGTCACGTCACAGCTTTTTGATCTTTTTTTTAGCAACAAAAACAGGAGATATTCATCTATGCGACGGGGAAACTTTTAGACGTGTATGTGGGAATATGGAACGAGGTGACAGGTGTAGTCCATGTCTGTCAGATCAAAGTATTGGAAACAATCAAACCTCAATGACAGATGCACTAGCCCCGCCTACTTCAGGTTTAAAAATTCCTTACTGACCAATCGCAGAGCGGCGCTGTGACGTCACGTGTTCTTAGAGCTCAAATTGAAATATATGTATATGGAAGATAAACAAACGTCGCCATAGGAAGAAGTGGATTTGGGGTGACTGTTGACCTTTGACCTTCTTCATGGGTTCGGATCAGAGAACCTGGTCCAGAGTCCACAAAGAAAACAGCAAACAGAAACAGCAAAGAGGAAATATAGGGAAAACACAAACACACACTCACACACAGAGTTTTATTCAATCATCTCATCTGTGCGTGTGTGTGTGTGCGTTTGTGTATGTGTGTGTCTGTGTGTGTGTTTAAAGCCCATTCGCAAACAGGGAGGTTGAAACAGTCAAATCAGGTAATCAGTGAGTGCAGCCATGTGGCAAGAAAGGAGATTGGACACACACTCAAACACTCACTCTCACACACTCACACACACACACGCGGTTATCAGTGTGTTTTTTATCAGATGCATGAAGGGAACAGCATCTGTGGTAATTTTGGCGACATCATGTTTCTCTCTGTCGTCCATGATGGCGGTGGCGATAAAGATTAGAATGGTGAAGCTGTCGGAGATCAGATCAGATCAACAGCTGATTGGTTGCTGGATCCAGAACTCTTAGAGTTGTGGCGATGAGTAGTCCGTGTGGCCTCTTCGTGGATGATGTCATCGTGTTTCTGCTAGATGACTTCCTGTTGTTCTGTTCTCTCAGACACACATAAACTTGGCTTCCAGAATTCGACGAGGAAGAACCGTCATGAACCTCATGGAGCAGTATCAGTTCAGCAGATGGAGGTTCTAAAAGTCTCCACCCGCCTAAACCTGGGTTAAAAGGCTAACGTCAGCTTTCACACATCGTTGAGTCAATTCTCCTTCAGGGCAAAAACAAATTGAATATAAACAAACATGTCAGCCAATTTCAAAACATTTGATGATTAAGGATAGAGACGGAAATGTTCTAACTAGTGAGGAGAGTGTGAGGAAGAAATTCAGGAAGTTCAAAAGATTAGTAAGGATGCAGTCAGCACATTTGAGGGAAATGAAGAATGGAAGGGCCGTTTGTCCTGATGACATACCAGAGGAGGTATGGAGGCGTGGAGGCGTGGAGGTATGGAGGCGTGGAGGTATGGAGGCGTGGAGGTGTGGAGGTGTGGAGGTGTGGAGGCGTGGAGGTGTGGAGGTGTGGAGGCGTGGAGGCGTGGGGGTGTGTCGAGACCACAAACTATTCATATGAACAAATTCTATGAAGTTCCAACTGAATGATGACGTCATTATTTAGTCCAATTTATCCCTAATATCTCATTTATACTACATTTATCTCTTATTTTATGCAAACAATATTCTACTAAGTTCGTTCGCTAATAAATACATTTAAACAAGATTTCGTCCACATTACAAAAATGAGTTTTTACAAGGGATCTGAAGACTTTGCGCATGAGTGTGTGTACATATAAATATATAATAACACAACATAAGCACAACTTCAAGCCCTCATTTTGAGAAATCAAAAACTCCCCAAAAATTCAACCATGTTGTGGCGGTATGTGGAATTTTTAACATTCTTTTAGGAATTGAACCTTTTCCTTTAATGCGCCATTATCTTTAGAAATGTTTAAGGGACAACAAGATATATATGGAATGCGATCTGATGAGGTGTGAACCAAGCGTATCTGGTCCACTTCTAATGACCCCCCTCAGGACAGCTGTCGTCTGAAGTGGACTGGGGGGCGGGACAAGAGCGACAGACTCATCAGACATAATTTATCATTCATTTATTGACTCTTACTGTGATAAGTCATCGTGTGGAATTCACTTCCTGCTGCTGAAGCTTAACCTGATGGATCAGTGTGTGTACGTGTGTGTGTGTGTGTGTGTGTGTGTGTGTGTGTGTGTGTGTGTGTGTGTGTGTGTGTGTGTGTGTGTGTGTGTGTGTGTGTGTGTGTGTGTGTGTGTGTGTGTTCTGGGCTTAGAAGAATAATTGGTTCCCTCCTCAGTGATGACATCCCAACCTCCAGCTCTATCGCCGCCGTAACCTTGTTAGAGTGTGTGTGTGTACATGTATGTGTGTGTGTGTGAAAGAGGTGCTTGTCGGCGAACAATGAAACACTCGTAGTAATAAGGCTTCATTTGTCACCATAAACACAGCGGAGTGTGTGTGAATAAATCTCGCGCTGACACACTCCTGAGCGCCGCCGCTCCTCATAAACCAGCAGATCAGAGACGACACAAACCAGAGCGTCTGATGAAGACTCACCGATAAATCTACATGTCAGTAGATCAAATATTAATGAAATGAAAAATGTGAACGGGACGAACATGAAAACAGAAATTAAATGGAAGACAGGAAGTGACTGAGTCTGAGGTTTAGGGAAGCAACAACACATTGTTGCAAAATTGGTGGATGATTTTATCTCTTTTGTGTTTTATGTAGTTTAAAAATTGAGAAAATGGAGTTTGATTAAAGACAGACAGAGAGATCGGAAAAGGTGTAAGCCTTAAAGTAGGTCCGTGAGGAACACCATATTCATCGAGAGTGATGATGTTTTTGTAACATTTCTATTCAAATATTTAAAATAAAATGTCATAAAAATGTGGCTTAAATATCTGTAGAATCTGTAACTCCCTTATGGCTCACCCTTCCTCACCTCAACCGGATCCACTCGGATGAAAATTCTGAAAATGAAAGTATAACTCTTTCAAGCGCACAGGAAGCCGGTACAGAACCCTGAGGAACTCCATGTTTCACCTCCATTTACATGCTGGTGCATTTTATTGCTTTTTAAAATGATTTATTCTTAAATTTTGAGATGTAGGAATTAGTTGGACTGAAAACAGAAGTAAATAACAACGTTTTCCGCATAGAAACAAAGATTGACAACAAATTTGTTGAGGATTGTTAAACAAAAAAAAAAAAAGTGAAGGTTTGAAAGGAAACGGCAAAAAG
>JBBDHG010000030.1:2090000-2117500 GCA_037951165.1 Lophius americanus | reverse complement strand
TACTAACTCTACTACTACTACTAACTACTATTACCATTACTACTACTTCTACTACCATTACTAGTGCTATTAGTACAACCAGCTCCAAAACAGGGTAAGATGGTGAACAGCTCCAAAACCAAAGCAGTTTTAACTGGCATCCCACATCAGACCCAGTCTTCCTCCATAACCAGTATTACCTTCTCTGGTCACGACATTCCCCTCTCTTCATCAGTCACCAACCTCGGTGTAAGATTTGACCCTCAACTCACTTTTGAATCCCACATCAAACACATCTCCACCAGGATGATTATAAGATCTCTCTCCTCACTCACCAGTGTATCCATTGTAACGCCCCCCCCCCACCTGAAAGAACTACTCACCCCACTGACCTCAACACGATCCCTCCGTTCTACCCAGTCATACCGCCTCCTCCTTCCCCGGACTAAGCTCAGCACCATGGGAGATCGGGCTTTCTGTTCTGCTGCCCCTCATCTGTGGAATGCCCTCCCTGACCATCTCAGGGCTCCACAGACGACTGACACATTTTAAAAAGGACTTAAAACTTTCCTTTTTAGCAGAACCTATAACTTTAATTAACATTGCTGCTTTTTGGTCACGTTTTTATATAGTTGGTATTTTATTTTTTATTGATGCTTTTATCTGCTTTTACTTTGTAGCTCTTTGAGATTTGATCCAAATGTAAGCTGCATTATAAATTAAATGTATTATTATTATTATTATAATTAACCAGTACTTAAACCATTAATACAAACATCACAACCAAAAGTACTACTACTACTACTACTGGTACCAGAATCATTACTATCATTACTACTTCTACTTCTACCACTGTTCTGCTACTGCTGCTGCTAGTACCACAACCCAAATACTACTAGTACTCTGACTACTACTACTAAAACTACTGCTGGTACAACTAGTACTCTTGTTGTTTTGGACCTCCTTTAACCTGTTGACCCGTTCTGGTCCAGTTGTCCCTTCCAGTCCCACCATGGCCGTCTCTAACTGTAACTCCTCCCACGGAGTTTTTTCCTTCTCGGCGGCCGTCAAACAGAAGAGCGCCTTCGCCCCTGTTGTCCGACCGACTGCTTCGCCTCCTCCACCCAACTGCTCCAACAACAGTAACGGACTCCAAGGTGACCCTCTTCGTCCTCGTCTTCCTCTTCCTGTTGCACCCTTTCACATTAAAAGCCCCAGACCTACATGTTTTTTGACCATAATCCCCCAAGGAACTTCCGAGGACTTTCTTACCGTTAGACAGCGGTCGAACCACAGACAGAAACTGAAACCTTCCTCACCTGTGGGGGCGTCGACCATCGTGGTCACGTGACAGAGTTCAGCTTTTTTATTATTCCGCAAGAACCAAATTTAATTATTTCATATAATTATTATTTATTGATATTATGATTAATAGCAATTTAATATCCAAATTCATGAATAAGTACAATCAGAATGAATCAAATAATAACCAATGAAATAGAATACAGTTAAATTAATAAACCAATAACTAAAATAATAATAAAAAGATAAAAATAATTTATAAGTAGTCCTAAAAATAAAACAAAACAGAAATAATGATACTAATATATACTTAAAACTATGAAATAATAATTCTATATATAATCCTAATGAACAACATTTATAATACTGAAAAAATAAAATAAATAAGAGTAAGCAAGTAGTAGTAAATAAGTCCAAACTAATTATTATATAAATAAGCTTAATGAACAAAAATAAATAAATAATAATAATAATAATTAAATAGATACATAAGAATTGGATGAAAGAGTTGTTGTTTTTTTTAATGAATAATTTTCATTTTTAAAATGATTATTAAATGTTATTAAATATTTACATCAAGCTCAGATCATTCGTTTAGGCACCAAATGTACTAAATATTGACAAAATAAACATGAAATAAAAAATAAAATATATAAAGGATTATATTGTAAACAAATTAATAAAAAATAAATAGGACAACAGGATAAATGGTTACAGATAATAAATGGATGAAAGAATTAATAAAACAAAAATGGAAATGATATATATAAAATAAAATAAAATAAATAATAAATAAAGGCTGAAAATTAATTGAATATTAAACTATACTAGGCTAATACACCATAATATAAATATTACATTATACAGGAAATAAAAAATTAAAATTATCATTATTTTTATACTATAATAAATATTATACTATACTAAAGGAATATATTATAGTACAGTATACAGTATACTGGACATATTGCACTATAATAGAAATATAATAGAAATATAATTATATAAGAATAATAAACAAAAAGCAAATTTAACAATTTTCCTAAATTCAGATTATTTACAAGAGTTGCAGGGAATCTTTGATAGTTAATTAAACTTGGGTAAAGCAAACTTTTAAACAACAACAGCAGGAAACTCCTGAAGTATCTGTTGTTGTTTGGGAACTTATATTAAAATCATTTGTCTCACGGGTGAAGGTGAGTTTTTACGTTTTTTACGAATGTAATATTTTTATTGATGAAGTTTCTCATTTTGAAAAGTGTAGCTTTTCCTCTATAATTAAGATCAAGTTTGTAAAATTAAAACAGGGATGCGAGTATTTACTGTATTTTTGTATTGTCCTACTATGGAGAAGGATTTCTTTTTCCTGGTGATCATAACTTTGGTGAAGTGTTAGTTACATCTGTTGAAAAAGAATGAGATTTAAATGACTCAGATTCATCAGCTTTGCTTCCCTTTTAAAACACACTCACACTCAATCACACGGCACACACACACATGCACATACACACACACACACATGCACACACACACACAGGGTGAATAACTTGAGCTGTTAGTAGTGCATGCAGAGTGACAGGTCTATCCATGTTTTATTCAGTACAAACCACAGATATATCGTCAGAACACGCGTGTGCACCTCACACACACACACACACAAACACACACACACACGCACACGCTCTCTCTGTGATGTCAGTGTTTCTGACAGAGAGCTTTGTCCAGTGTTAAATATTCATGCTGCTCTCCGCCTTCGCTCAGACGGAAAGGCCACAGTGTGTGTGTGTGTGTGTGTGTGTGTGTGTGTGTGTGAGTGTGTATTTGTGTGTGTCTGTTTAAAGACAGTTTGAATGTTATCCAAACACAATATAATAATAATAAAAATAATAAGAATAAGAACAGAATAAGAATAATAAGAATAATAAGAATAATAAGAACAATAAGAACAATAAGAACAATAAGAACAATAAGAACAATAAGAACAGAATAAGAACAATACGAATAATAAGAAGACGAAGAAATGAATGAAAAGAAGTTCTGGCTTAGTTTAATGTTCTCTAATGTGTCCTCGACCCACCCTTCCACTGATTCTACCCGATAAAAGCCCTTTCCATAGTACATTAACCTCAGCATGAATTCCTGGAGTTCCACCTGTTGTATGTTCATATATTGTACAATATTGTAGTCTTGTTTATTATTCCAAAACGTGTTCATGTGGAATCAAAAGTGCTCAAAGTTGACAGATTCGAAAAGGAAGTTTGTTCAAAAAAATATTGAGCAGTTTTTTTAAATTTTACTGGTTGACAGAGTCTGGTCCCGACATTGAACAGGTTCTTCTTCCTCAGTCTAGTTTTGAACCGAGGGGCCTCCTGTCTGTTTTTAATGAATGTGAAGCTAACAGAAGATTATGGGTGTCTCCAGACCTGCCAGACCGATGCTGTAAAACTCATCTTGTCCCCGTCTGTCTCTCCCTACAGCCATGTCCGGCCTCGTCGTCCCTCCCATGTAAAGAGTCTTCCTCTTCGTACCTCGTTTCAGCCCTCCACTTTGCCACGAGCACCAGTCACCTCAGAGGAGGCGGGGCCTCGGCAGCAGCTGGACTGTCAGGACAGGCATCCTGTCCGTTAAAAAAAGTGAACTGTTGTCTCGGACTGGACGTCGCCTCCGGTCGCTAAAGACGAGCAGAAGGACTTTTTGTACAGCGGATTTCTCCGGCATCTTTCTGCTCTCTGTAATTATTCTGATGTTATCGTCTCTGTTTAGGGGCGGGGTCTGTTGGTGTAAAAACTGTTATGTCACATGTGTTATGTGACATCATCTCCTCTACTTGTGATGTAATTCTGGTTGAATGCACAGGGGATAGAAGACTTCGGACATTAAAGGCCCCAAATGACAGAGAGTCCTCCTTTCCTCATCCCTGATTGGTCGACGTCTTGAATAGAATCAGGAAGTTCTCAGTGCTGAAGGAAGAACTGGAAGCTTCTTTGGTACTTCTTTTTTCTTTTTTTCCTCTCAATCAGATTCCAAGAAAACATGGGAAAGAAAGCCACAGGTAGGAGTCTAGGTAAGAAGCTCAGTCCCAGGTAGACAGGAAGGGAATGGATCATGTTCAGGACACAAGAAGGAGAGAACTTTCAGGTATGAAGGAAAGAAGTCCTGAATTCAGGAGGCTTTTTCTGAATGGAACAAGAAGAGTGGATGGAAATATCCAGAAAGAGGAAAGAGGAAGCTTCATTATTAGGATGAGACTCTTATTTCTGAAGGAACCTTTGATTTAGGGAGGAAGGGTGAAGGAAGTCTCTGGGAAAGGAAAGAAGGAAGAGGGAAGCATCTATTTAAGTTGGTGTAGATTCTCATTCACCCAAGATATGATAATCCTCGAAGGTTGAATCAGGAGGAACTGAACTCTACGCCACCATCTACACCCCCCCCCCAGCAGTCACTCAGAACTGTTGAAGCCTCTTTGGTCGCAGCTGAAACATCTGCTACCTAAAAAAGAAGTCCAGTTTATTCAGATTCAACCTTTGACGATCCAGTTTGGAAGATATGAAGACGGATTTGTTCTATATATGGACATAAACGTCTGGAAATAAATGTCTCAGAGGATAAAAGCTTCCAGTTAGAGAGGGATAAGGAAGCGTACAGGTTTAAACGACGGTTCCGCTGACAAGAAGACATGAAGGAGTCTGAGTTTAGGGAGCGAAGGTGAAGGAAGTCTACAAGTAGGGAGCGAAGATGAAGGGATCACTTCCCTTGACAAGTGATAGCAGGGAACCTGAATTTGGGGAGGAAGGATATCAGAAGTCCACAGGAAGCAAGAAGGAAAAGGTGATTTTCCAGTTAGGAAGCGAAAGAGACGAAAGGGACCATGATGCTTCAAGGTGAGAAGGAGGTTAGGAAACAAGGACGAAGAGGGTTCTCGTACTCAGAGAAGGGTTTGTATAAGGGTGGATGGAAATGTCCAAGCAGAGAAGAAGGACGGTTCCTCTAACGAACGACAATGGGCAACTTTTTGGGAGGGAGGATGAAGGGAGCGTCCCTCCGGGTGACGAAGAAGAAGGGATTATCGGGTAGACGGAAACATCAAGAGAGGGATCACAGAGGAAGAAGCTTCAAGTTTGGGAATGAAAAGGAAGATTATATTTGTGAAAAAACAGGAATAAACTTTAAATTTGGGAGGAAGGATGAAGGAGGTCTACCAACAAAGAAGAGATCTTCTTGTTTGGATTTAAGGAGGAAGGTACCGTCTGGTGTATGGAGCAAGGGAAGGGAACAGGTAGGTGGACATGGCAAACCTCGATTAAAGAAGCAAGAAAACGTTCATAAGGGAAACAAAGAAATGTTCTGGTGAGGAAGAAAGAAAGATTGAAGGAAGAAATAAAGATGCTTCCAGCTAGGGGGCAGGGAGGAGGCCAGGAATCAAGGGATCATTAGGGAGAACTGGAAGATCGGAAAAGGACCGTTCTTTGTTTTGAAGGAGGATCAATGGCAGTGATGAAGAAAAAATGAAAAGTCCGGTCAGACATGGAGGAAGTTGAGGCTTCTTCAATTTGAGGCAATGAAGATGGAGGATCCAAACCTAGGAAACAAAGATTAAGGAATCTTTCATTTCAGGCAGAAGGATTACGGTGATCTCATTTAAATACCAAGTAACTTGAAGATCCTGATTGGCTCCTCCCACAGGGAAATCCATCAAGACCTCTAGGGCTTCCGCCGTCGACCAATCAGTGACCACTCTTTCCTCTCTGTGAATAATTTGGGGCCTTTAACTGTTTCATACTTAGCACTGAAAATAGAGAATGGATGAAAAGTATCTTCCTCCTGTTACTAGCCCCGCCCCTTCCTCATTTAGCCCCTCCCCTGCCTGTCTGTGTTTTCATTTCTTTTAACCTTTTAACGCTCGCAATGTAAAATCAAATCCTGCATCCTGATAGGCTATTGTGACTCCTCCTCCTCCCCAAGCCCTGCCCCGAGCACTTAAACTCCGCCCCCGTCTTTTCTCTGTGGGTTTTGTTGTAGCTGGCTGAATATTTATACGTCACTGTGGTTGATCAAGCTGCCCCCCCCCCCCCCCCCCCCCCTCCCCGTCCCCCTTACACACACACACACACACACACTCACACCTTTACCTCCTCCTCCCTCCTGTCACTCAACTCACGGGGCACCGTTTTTGTAACATACAGATTATAAATAGTGTATTTATATCTGCGATGGTTTTTGTATAAATGGATGTTGATTCATGTCGTCGCCATGGCGTTGTGTGTATGTGGTGGTGCCACGCTGACAAACAAACCAACCATCGTTTTGTATCGGAAAAAAGAAACGTCAGCGTTAGTGTCTTCACACGTTTCTAGAGCTGTCAATCAAAGCTCATGGGTCCATCAGTCGGTTTTGTTCTTCATTGTTGTTTTCTGTAAAGAAGGGATTTCTCTCACAGTGAATAAAGTCAGCAGGTCGCTCTGACCGACTCTTTTGATTTCTTTGATCAGACTCTTCACACCAGTGCGGTGGAAACGCGGCCCACTCTTCTTCACAGAACCGCTTCAGTGCCGCCAGAATTTATGTTTCCCTCCATCATAGCGAGTCGTTCTGCTCCCGAAGCATCAGATCGTCTCCCTCTGCCACCTGTTCGACTGTAGGTCCGATGTTTTCTTCTAGTCCAATGCTGTGTTGGGTCTCCACCAGATGGAACAGAACCCCTGTCTTCAAACAGTTCTACCCTCCACTCATCGGTCCAGTGAATGAAGCATCTCAGTATCAACCAGAAACGTATGAATAGTAACAAGAAGTTCAAGAAAAGAGAAGTTGATACAGAGGGAAGGTCATTTAATGTGTGTGAGTGGTACCACGGTGTCAGTGGTACCACTGGTAGGCCACACCTGCACTGTGTGGAGAGAGAACCCGTTTTGGTTGGACTGGTGAAAGAGAAAATACAAAAGAGTAGGAGAGTAAAGAAAGTTATGTAAATAGAGCTTGATCATATTTGTGCAGTGGTTAAAAATAATTCTCATCCTCATTGATAAAGTGTGTGTGTGTGTGTGTGTGTGTGTGTGTGTGTGTGTGTGTGTGTGTGTGTGTGTGTGTGTGTGTGTGTGTGTGTGTGTGTGTGTGTGTGTATTTTGTGTCTACGTACAATCATATACGTCGATGCACAAACTCGTTTTTTTTGTAACCAAACTCATTTTTTCAATAAATTCTACGCCTAAACGTCTGTGTCGACATTTTATTCAACTCCTGCTTTCAGAACTAGTTATTAATTATTACTAAGTTGGCAGAGTCCATTATATAATGAGATAAAGAGTAGATATATTTGTACTCTCCTGAGTTCTCTCTGAGTTCAACCATGATGCTGATGGATGATGAAATTGAGTTGGACCCCTTTAGCAGAAAAGTTTCTCCCCAAAACTCTGAGGGTCAACAAAGGGCATTGTGGGTAAAATCAGACTAGGCTTAATGTTCTTATGGGGGCAGCAGTGACTTTCTCCTTGCCATTCTCCCACAATATCATTTTAGTCCAGTATCTTTGGAATACTGGAGCCATGACCTCTGACCTTTGTGGACTGAGGAACGCCTGCAGTTCCTTGGATCTTCCTGAACGATCCTTCGCCGTGTTCTGGGAGGGATTTTGGAGGGTGGTCCACTAATGTGAATTGTCAATGCTGTTCCGGGTCTTCTCCTTATGTAAATAATGTGTCTGACTGTGGATCCGTTGAGGCCCAGAACCTTAAAGACATTTTTGGAGCCCTTCCCAGACTGATGGACTTCAATCAGCCTCTGGAATGTCCGTTGATTTTTGGCATAGTGTGCAACCGGTGAAAACTAGGAGCCAACTTCCTACTTCTGGAGATGGTCTACTGAGGGGTTGATGTGACTGGACAGGGATGGTAGCGATCAGGTCCTGTTGGGTCCAGTCCAGCTGGAACAGTTCTTAGTTTTTTAGGATTTTGTTTCTGAGGGGGTGGAGACTTTTTCACACGGATCCCTTTTGGGTCATTAAATAAAATGATCATTCCAAACCTGTATTTTGTGTTTCCTCGGGTCATTTTATGTCAAATTCAGTTTGAAGATCCAACCGAGTTGGAAAGGAACCAGGAGAGGTTCTGAGACTTCTTCTCTGACTTCTGTCTTCTTTCCTGTCCAGAGCGAGGTTACGGCGTCCTACATGTCTTTTATCGTTCACGGCTCGTATCTTTCCTTTTCCTTCATTCTGATTAAAAGGTGTTTTTCTCCGGAAGCCATTAATGAACTTTATTAAACGGCTCGGTTCCCTCGGCGGACACAAAAGAACAAACAGGATGTGATTAAGAAAACTCACAGATAACCTCAAACCTCATTATTCCTCCCACTTTATTTATTTCTCTCCGATTTTCTCTTTGTTTTCCCTCCACGCCGCCCGATGACGACGCCGAGTCTCAGCTCGCTATTAAATATTTTTAATTTATCCAAAACCCCTCTTTCATTTTCCTTCAAGCAGACTTACTTCTGCTCCAGTGATCCAATCTGGGGTTGCATTAGTCTTAAAGTTAAAAGGCTTTCAGACAATGTGTTTAACATCAGAGTCAAATGACGACCAGGAACGACCGGCGGCGCCGGAGATTCACGTGGGGTGCCCATCCTTCATTATCAGGTAGGCGGGGCCAGGTGATTGACAGCTGATTTTACGATGGCATGCGGTCGATCTCCTAGAAAGAAAAAGGTGTGACATAACAGCATCATCGGCGTACACAGTGACAGTTTACATCGGAGTCGAGCGGGAGGAATGGCGTCATAAAAACTGTAATATTAACTAGATCAAACTGTGACACTCTGAACTTCAGCTCTAGTGAGGGAAACTTCAGAGGAACCAGTAACTAGATGGTTACTCCCAGACCCAGATCATGCCGTCTCACCATCAGAATATCTGATGGATGAAATAAATAAAATAGAGATTTCGGGGAAAAAAAGTAATATTTTGAACTAAATTTGATGTTTTCAGACCGGTGACTCGCGCCTCCTTTGATGATGTCATCTCCTCTTCCATTTCTCCTCAGGTCACCTTACAGCGGACCGGGTCAGGTGTATTGTCGGATATGATATTTGGATCTTCCGCTGCTGTGGTTATGCAGCCGGGTTTTTACCCGGCAATGCATCATGTCCTGCTGGGGGCAAGTGACCTCTGACCTCTGAGAGAGATAGAGCGAGGGGTGGGTGAGGACGAGGGGGGTATTTGATGTGTTGTTGAAAATGTTGTAATGTTCCTTTAAGGGTATAGTCTGTGTGTTTTCTTGTGTGTTACTTCTTCTGTCGCAGGACAACATGAGATTCTGTTTCCAGGCAAGCTTTCACACACACACACACACACACACACACACACACACACACACACACACACACACACACACACACACACACACACACACACACACACACACACACACAGGCGTACACAGAGCTTAGGGTTCTCCCAGAGGACCTGATTGAGAGCAGGGAACTCTGGTTGCCGTGGCAGCAGCAGCAGCTCTCCCTCCTCCTCCATCATCACTGCTTTTCCTTTTTTCACTTGTTTCTGTCTCTCCTTTGTTGTTCCGTCTGTCTCAGATGGTTTAGGTCCAACCACACTTGATCCGGCCCAGAACCACATGGACCTCTGTGCTTTACGCCATCCTTCCACATCAGCGTCACCAACAAACAAAACATATCTGGAACAAAAGTCATTCATGCGCCAAAAAGACGCCATAAGTGCACTTGTACCACGCGTGTCACCGGGACCACCAGGGGCCCGGTGGTCCCGGTGACACGCGGCCCATCTGTCCGTCACGCTGAAGAAGGAGGTCCTTTGGGCTTCGCTGGCCCGGTGGTCTCTTGAAGCAACAGACAGGTACAAAGAAACCGGAGCCTCCTTTACCTGGCAGAGGTTGCTGAGGTAACCAGTGGCAAGGCACCAGATTCAACCTGGAGGCCCAAAGGCTTATTATTATGGTATTGTTGGGCTGTCATGGTTGACATGGGTATTCAATGTCAAGAGGACCACCAGGCCAGGTGGTGTGGCAGATCGGGGTGGTGGTCCGACTTTAAAAAGGGGGACTAGTGGGTGAGTTCCAATTATAGGGGGATCCAGTTCTCAGCCTTTACGGGAAACTTTACTTGGGGGTTCTGGACCAATCTGTAAAGCTCTGTTGCAGGTGAAAACTCCGGATTCCCCTCAAGGTCCTGGAACACAGGACAAACTTTTTACCCTTGCAGGTGTGCTGGTGGGTCATGGGAGTTTTCCCTCAAGCCTACATGTGTTTAGTGGATTTGGATAAGGTCTATTATCGTGTCTCCTGGCGAACCCTGGGGTCCTTTGGGGGTTTCTGGTGCCGAGGCCATTGTTGGGACTCAGTGGCTGCGGGTCTCCGCCGAGGTTGTCTCCTGTCTCTGATTCTGTTCTTGATGTTCATGCAGACTCTCTCTCTCTCTCTCTCTAATTGGCTCGTTCTCCCAGACTGATGATCTCCATTGCTGCCGATCGATTCCTGACCTATTGATCGCTCTGTTGTCGATCGGTCGTCATGGACACACTCAGTCTTGTCATGGGAGTGTCCGACCCAACCTCACCTTTCCTAATCAGCCAATCAAGATCCGCCCCCTGATGACACACACGCCGCCATGTGTGCATGCAGCTCGTTACGTAGCCGGTTCCTCATTAGTGATCTGATTGGATTCTTTGAACTGGACTTAACGAGCATCAACAAGCGAAAAGTTTTCATCCCGAAAACTTTTATTCATTTAAGAAACAAATAACGAAACAAGCCATAACATTATAACCACCTGCCTAACCTTGCGTAGGTCCCGCCTTAGCCACCAAAACAGAACCGAGCCATTGAGGAATAGACTCCATGAGACCTCTGATGATCTGCCACCTCTCGTTGGTCCAGTTCTGATTCTTACGGGTCTATTGTAGGTAGTTTCAATTCACCAGTTGTCCTTCCTCAGAACCTTTTGTAGGTACTAAAAACTGCAGACCAGGAACACCTAACAAGACCTGCAGCACTGAGAATGTTCTGATCCAGTTGGATTGGTATAAATAGAGGAGGCTGATTATAAAACTGTAATACTTAAAATATTATGTAGTCCAGGATCTGGTTTATGTAGTCTAGTAAAGTCCAGGATCAGGTTTACTTAATCCAATAAAGTCCAGAATCTGGAGGACATTAAGACTCTAGTCTGAATGTCAGTCAGCCAATCGGTCCACTGGGTCTGCGGCGGTCCTGTCGTCTGTAAACAAGAGGAGGCCGGGGTCCCTGGGGCGGCCATGTTTGTTGATTAAACTAAAATAAAACAAAGACACAAAACAAACTAATTACCAACAACAAACCAGAGAGCTAACGGGGTCACGTGTTTATGGGGTTGGGGGCTAACAGCATTGACATCAAGATAACGTTACACACACACACATCAACGCACACACAGATACATACAATTGAATAATTGATTGCTGAGTGATGCTGAATCTGTCTGCTTTAGGATGTGTGTGTGTGTGTGTGTGTGTTTGTGTGTGTGTGTTTGTGTGTGTGTCTGTGTGTGTGTTTATGTGTGTGTGTTGAATAAATGATCAGTTGTCATGTGTATAGATGAATTATGAATCTACACATTATGTATCCACTCTATCAACCGCACACACGCGCAAATACACGCGCACACTCACACACGCGTACACACACAGACATGCACGCACACACACAAATACACCCACAAACCTCTTATGAAAGAAAGGTAGGGAGGAAGTGAGGAATACAGGTGAAGGAAAAGAGATTTAAGGATGAAAGGAAGGAAATCCAAAAGAGAGAAAGAAGGAAAGTAGGGAAGGAAGGAGGGAAGGAAGGAGGGAAGGAAGGAGGGAAGGAAGGAGGGAAGGAAGGAGGGAAGGAAGGAGGGAATATACTGTAGTTTGGGGAAGAGGAAGGAGAATAAGGACATGAGGCTTGACCTTTGATGAAGGTAAGATAAGCAAAGGGAAGAACTGCCAAATGAAAAGTAGAAAAAGAAGAAAAGAAGACCATAAGATCAAAGGAAACAAGATAAGGAAGTAAAAGCGGAAGCGAAATGGAAAAAAGGAAAGAGAAAAAATGATAGAAGTCATGTGACCCATCTGTCAGAGCGCCATTATTACTAACAATAACTGGATTTACTGTGTTTGTGTGTGTGTCTGTGTGTGTGTGTGTGCGTGTTTGTGTACTCGTGTGTGTGTGTGTGTGCGTGTGTGTGTGTGTGTTTAACCGAGTTTCATCGAGTCTGAATATGATCCAGGTCTGTTGTCACGGTGACGAGTGAGTGATTATCATGGAATGTTTTTAATATCAGGCTGATCTCAGGTTCATCCGATGGAGTCACCGCCAAACAATATGTGACAGGAAATAACAACGACTCAGGGAATAAAACACAACTTCCTGTTTGTCCTTCAGTCCAAAATGACCTTCATGATCATGGCCACCAGGTCAGAGTCCAGGTGGTCAGAGTCCAGGTGGTCAGAGTCCAGGTGGTCAGGGTCCAGGTGGTCAGAGTCCAGGTGGTCAGAGTCCAGGTGGTCAGAGTCCAGGTGGTCAGAGTCCAGGTGGTCAGAGTCCAGGTGGTCAGAGTCCAGGTGGTCAGACTACAGAGGGTCTGATTCCATTAGTTGTGAGTGCAGAGGGTCTGAGTTCTTTAGGTCTTGATCCAGAGGGTCGAGGTCCATTTGATCTGGGTTCAGAGGGTCTGAGTCCAGTAAGTCAAAGCCTAGTGGTCCAGATTCCAGTTGTTCTTAGTCCAGTAGGTCTAATTCCAGGAGATCAGAATTAAGTAGATCTGGATCCAGAAAATGTTGTTTAGAACTTTTGGGTGCCGTTGGTCCAGTAGGTCGATTAGGTCTGAATGTGTTGAATCCTGTTCTCCAGTCCTGGAAGAAACGGTCCACCCTTCAACAGGAGGTGGAGAACCCGTTATAATTCCGTCCCAATTCAGAGAGAAAACTCTTTTACTAATTAAAAAAGAGAAACAAAACTTTTACACTTTACTCCACTTTTACCTTTTATCTTATTCCAAAATTAAACCTCAGACTTGGTGGACCAGGTTCCACGTTCCAGGTTCCGGCTTCCAGGATCCAGAGTTTGTCTCTGAAGGATATTTTGTTCTTCGTCTTCAGGCACCTGCCATGACCTCCTGCACCTTCAAACGATGCGTTCAGTGCCGTCGGACGTCAGAGCGTTGGAGTTTGTTGGAATGTTGGTAAACTCTTGTAAAATGGAACGGCCGATGGCGGCGTGGGCAGAAATTACCGGCCATCTCCTCCTCCATCACAGGATTATTTTTCCAGCCACAGATAAAACGGCGACTGTCAGAGGAGTTTTAATCTCATAACAGCCTCCATCTATCTGATGATTGTTTCTGCGCCTCAGTTATTATTTTTCTTCTACTCCTATAAAAGTTGGGCGCGGCGCTGATAAATAGCGGGTGATGGATGTCGGCTCCTCGCCGACCGCCACATGAGAGGAGCAGAGACTATTATTTCTTATCATCTCCTTAACATTATAAGCAGTGGAGTGTTATCGGGGGAGCAGAGAGGAGGTGCTCTGATGGACTGTCACCTCCTCCCCCCCGATAGCATCGCGCAGAGATGAGAGGGGGCGCGGCGGCGGCGAGTGTGAGTGACAGAGATATTACCGCTGTGGAAGATTTGAGCGTCGATTTGCTTCATGACAAATGACCTGGCGAGGAGGAGGAGGAGGAGCCGGAGGTTGGACAGCAGAACCGCTGACAGCTCAAATTACAGGAGCGGAAACATCGGGAGATCCTGATCCTGATCCCGGTCCTGGTCCTGCACCTGGTCCGGGACACGAAACGGGAAGCAGAGAGGGCAGTTTCCAAATAAAGACGGTGGTGAGATTTTTATAATTAAAGAGAGCTGTGATCTAAATCCATCTGAAGAAACCGCTGGAATACTATTTTACTATTTGGGGGATTATTAGGAAATAATCATGAAGGAAAATAATTAATGTCAATTAGAGGAGCTCAAACCTTTTGGTGAAACATGTTTTATTTTTTGTCGGACACATGGGTTTCATCACTTCTTCTATAATTCTGTTTAGTAAGTCCCCACACGCTTTAATTTACAAAAACATCCTCAGTAGTTTGTGGTTTATGTCCCCTCTGACCCGCGGTGTCCCTCAGGGCTTCATCTTAGGCCCCTAACTCTTTAGCAAACATGCTGCCGCCGGGTCGTATTATAAACGGGTTCCGTCACATTTATCAAAAGTAGATACCGACTCAAAATGAGCCGAACCAAACAGCTGAGAGGATTGGAGCGGGTCGTCGCTATAACCGGGGAACATCGTTGTATTTGTTATCACGACTTTATTCTCACATTATATAAACCTGAACGACGGGAAAGTTCTTTAAAGCCAGGAGCAGGAAACCTGAGACGAATATTCATCTACAAGGTTGAAGGTTTATTTAATGTCTCCCAGACAAACCTTTTGTTAGTTAAAACAAATAAAATCTGATTTAAATGATATACTTATTATATTAAACAAACATTAATAATTATACTTTATTTGTATTTTTGGCACCATTAATATATAAAATATAGATTTTGAATGAAAAGACTCCCACCCCTCCCATCAGTGACCTCCTTCTGCTCCTCGTTCATGCATTCAACTTGAATTAACAAGAAATTAAAGTCTAATGTTTCTTTAATAAAATCAATAGTATAATATAGAATATTGATTTTATGACTAATATGTCATTTCAGAAAAAAAAAAAAAGGAAGTTCTGTGTTTTTCCCATGTTCTGGTCCACTCCCTTATGAAACCACAGACAAATCTGCTAAAGGTTCTCCTGTGTAGTCATGTGACCTGCTGGCAGTGATGTCACTTCCTGTGGCGAGAAAAACCTGAAGTCAGTGACGTTAAACATGCTTCTTCTCACAATTATGTACAGAAGGTCGATGATGCACCAACAATTTATTCATTAATTGTCATTATGTTATCATAATAACGCAGTCAATCGTTAATGAAATGATTAAAAGTGATAATATGAGGGAAGTCTAAAGAAAAGCATCACCAACTGTAGAGAGAGTTAAATATCAACAATATAAAATCTCCAATACATTTCACAAATTGGCAAAATAAAATTTCACGTTAATATAAGTGCACAAAAAAATGTATTAGGATTATTAACGACACAATGTCTGAAGTAGGAAAGAACTTTCTTTTTTTTTTTTAAATTGACAACAATTTCAACTTTAAACAAGGGAGGAGCGGTACATGGATCAGATTTGGAAAAAGTTACCGACCTAAAAATATTGTATATATACATATATATTATATATATATACATATTTATTATGTATATATAATATATTTTGGCAGCAGAGATATTTAGTCGGTCATGCATGGATAAACCAGACTATGATGTAATGTCATGTTTACAAACCGCTCCCTGCCTGTATGCAGACTGAAGCAGGTCTAAACCTAAAGCTCCGGAAGATCCGTGAGGAATGGGCCAAGATTCCTCAGGAGCGCCGACAGAAGCTGGGGTCCAAAGCTGTGGCAGCTTAAGGTTCTACAAAGTCCTGCAGATGCTGGAACCATTCAGAAGTCAGGAGAACCAGGAATCTAGGATTGGATCTGTGTCACAAACAGGAAATTAAATATGTGCAGAAGAAAGAAGAAGAAGAGGATGGTGATGATGATGATGAAGATGATGAAGTTGATGGAGGCATCAGGGTGGAACAAACTGGGTGTGACAGAACACAGACATGCTGCTTTAAAAACACATCAGTTAGCATGTTAGGCTAAAAGGCTATTGTCACACATACACACACACACACACACACACACACACACACACACACACACATCATCTCATTATTTATTGACGCCTCCACTTTAGTGTCTTTCACCTCCATCGGGCGATCGAGGTTAACTATCAATAAAACAACATCCTCGCTCTCTGACTGACAATTCTGAGTGGCAGGTCATGTGACCAGCTAGTCCCGCCCTTCCAGAAATGTCAGTAGGAACCACATCAGTGTGAGAAGAATTAGCCTCTGGCCCACAGTGACTTCATATTACCATCATGATCTGGACCCAGGTCAGACATATGAGGGTTCTGGTCTAGGGAGGGTCTCTGAGCTTGGAACGGACCTCTAGATCCACTATTTGATTCAAAACGCCATGAAAAAGTTGGAAAAAGACAAAATGTCCAGACCCAGAACATAACTTAAGGGGTATGACACTGGCCGAATTCTAATCTTTGTACAACCAACCAACCAACCAACCACCCAAATCAACCGACCATCCAACCAACCATCCAATAAACCATCCAACAAACCAACCATCCCTCCAACCAACCATCCATCCAACCAACCATCCATCCAACCAACCAAACCTCCAATCAACCCAACCAACCATCCAACCAACCAACCAACCAAACCAACCATCCAACCAACCAATCAACCAACCAAACCAACCATACATCCAATAAAACCAACCATCCATCCATCCAACCAACCAACCATCTAACCAAACCAACCATCCATCCAATCAACCGACCATCCAACAAACCAAACCAACCATACAACCAACCACCTATCCAACCAACAAATCCACCAACCATCCATCCAACCAACCATTCCATCAACTACCAACCACCATACCATCCGACCAACTATCCAACAGTTCAACCAACCATTCTACCAACCAAACAACCAATTAACCATCCAACTAACATACATCCAACAAAATCAACTATACAACAACATACCAACCATCCCACAAACCGTCAAACCCACATAGCATCCGAACAACCAGAAAGCCCTTCATCCAACCATCGAGTCAACCATCCAAGCAAACCATCCAACCAAATCAACTATCCAACAACATCAATATGACCAACCAACCAATCAACAAACAAAAAAAATTCAACAATTAAACCCACAAACTAAACACCCGACCATCACCAACATCCAAAAATCATCCATCCATCCATCCTTCCGACTAACCAACCAACAAATCAACCATCCAACGAACCTCTGGTCCTCAGTGCAGCAGCGGAGGTTAAGGCGTGAGTCTGGGCCTCGTTGCGCCGGCAGTGACGGCAGTCAGAGTGAGACTTTCGTAAAACAAGGAACTTCCAAACTGAGTCGGGGCTCTGCAGATGATTGAATGGAAATTAATTCCGTGTCTGAGATTAACGAGAAGCAGACGCCGGAAAAACAATGTCAAATAAAATACCCATCAGCCCCTCTACCTGCAACCACGTTCCCCCCACCGCCGAAGTCTGTATAAATACACACATGATTTGTTTCATTTACATGGACAAAATCGGTTTATTACTCACATAATTTCAGCGCCGCGGCGGTCGGCGCTCCTTCATATCTGCCAATAAACCGCCGACCAAACGCCAGGCGCCGCACTGAAGCAGGGCATCATGGGAATGAAATTAAGTCTTGATGTGGAGTGTGTGGGGCGTCCGGAGCGGCGCTCAGGTTAAATGAAGAGATGACTGCCGCCGGTATGCTGCGGCTGTTCATTTGTTAGCGGACGACGCAAGTTCGATTCCCCAGGAGGCCTCAGCCGCCGCCATCTCAGGCTGGGAGAACCGGCCCACATCACATCATCGCCACGACGAGGAATATGAAGGCAGATGATGTTCCCCACGGTAACGCCACGTAAATAAACTCTTATGGAAATGTACGTCTGTAATGTGGTTTTGTCACAATCAATTTCCCATTACCCGTCACCGCGGCAACGTATACCATAATATACCTCACTCACACACAAAGACACACAGACTCACACTCTCACAAACACACACCTGAAATTCAGTTTGAACGAAGGAGACAGAAAATGAAAAGAAACCAGGAGGGACGAAGGGAAAATGAAATGAAAGTTTAAAACCAGGTTAGTATGTAGAGAAGGGGGAGGGGAGAGGAGGGGAGGAGGGGAGGAGGGGAGGAGGAGAGGAGGAGAGGAGGGGAGGAGGGGAGGAGGGGAGGAGGATTGATAGGAAAGGGAGCAGTGGAGGAAAGAGAAAGGAAATGGAAGAAGAGGAAGAGGAAAGGGTAAGGAGTACAAGGAAATTAAGGAGGAAGAATAAGAGAGACGGAGAAATTATTAGGGTGGGGGGGGATCGGAAAGGAGGAAGAATAAGAGAGACGGAGAAATTATTAGGGTGGGGGGGGATCGGAAAGGAGGAAGAATAAGAGAGACGGAGAAATTATTAGGGTGGGGGGGAATCGGAAAGGAGGAAGAAAGAGGAGAAGGAGAAAAGGTAGAATTAAACTGTTACATTTCTGACATTTGTGTTTCATCATCATGTAAAGGTCAGCGCCCCCTGACGAACATGCTGCTGCTTTATTAGCGTCACATGATCACAGTGTGTGTGTGCGTGTGTGTACGCGTGTGTGTGTGTGTATGTGTGTGTGTCTTTGAGTGTGAGTGTGAGTGTGTGTGGTCGATAAGCCTTAAACACTCCGTCCAAACAATGGCTGCTGGCCTGTCACAGGTGACATTCACATGCTGTCAAACCAAAGATGCCCCAAGGAGCATCATGGGTAGTCCTGGGTGGTGTCAGACCCATCATCTCAGGAACAAGAGTCTCTGCTGGTGGGGGACAGGGGGTTTCAGGTCCACCTCGCTTCCTGGCTACACACCTGCAAGATGATGCATTTAGGAGATTTTAGTTTGATCCGGACTAAAACTGCAGCCCAGACAATCGTTTGGACCTCAGCCCTCTGACTCCTCGTGAGGGGATTATTGAAAGAAGAGCACAACAGAAAACTGAAACTGACCAGAAACTGGTTTGAAATTATTCTTAAACTGGTCTGACACTGGCTTTAAACCGGCATGGTAGTGGTCTTAAATTGGTCTAAAACTGATGTGATAGTGGTCTGAAACTGGTCTAAAGCTGGTCTGGGTCTGGTTTGTAAGTAGTCTAAAACTGGTCTGAAGTTGTCTAAAACTGGCCCAAAAACTGGTATGTTACTGGTCTGAAATTGGTCTAAAATGTACGTGATAGTGGTCTGAAACTAGTCTGAACTTATCTAAACTGGCCTAAAAACTGGTGCTGCTGGTTTGAAACTGTGTAAAACAGATCTAAAACTGGTCTGAAGCTGGTCTAAAAACTAGTCTTGAAACTGGTCTGAAACTGTTTTTTAAGTGGCCTGAAATTGGTTTGCAATTTAGCCTAAACTGGTCTTAAAGTACGGGACACTAGTCTGAAACTAGCCAGAAACTGGTCTTAAACTGGCCTGAAAGTCTGTAAAAATGATCAGAAAATGGGCCATAACATATTTGGAACTGGACTGAAACTGGTCTGAAACGAGTTCGATCAGATTAGACGGACTGAAGAAACTATGAATGATTTATTACAACCAATGATGGGTGATCATTTTTCTATTATGCTGATGGATCTGCGATGACTAGCAGGAGATGGGGAGGAAGGATGGCGGAGCATAGAAAGGCGCTATGTGAGTCCAATTTATTATTATTATTATTATTATAAACCAGCAGCAAGAAGCACTAGATGCATGGAAGGTGACAAACAGTATTTAAAGACAGCAGCGGACGGTGATGGGCTAATCATGCTGGTGTGACATGAGGATTGGACGATTGTGGTTAACCTGATTAAGTGCAGCTGATATCACCGGATGCACAAGTAATTCAGATGGAGCAAGTGCATAAGATGAGGATAATAGTAGTACAAGCATTTAATAGATCTCCATTTAAAACTGCTATGAAACTGGTTTGAAACTGTGTAAAACTGGTCTGAAACTGGTCTTGAAACGGGTCTAAAATAGTTTTTAACAGCCCTGAAACTGGTCTAAAACTCTAAAACTATGTAAAACTGGTCTGACACTGGTCTGAAACTGGTCTGAAATAGTTTTTAACAGACCTGAAACTGGTCTAAAACTCTAAAACTATGTAAAACTGGTCTGACACTGGTCTGAAACTGGTCTGAAATAGTTTTTAACAGACCTGAAACTGGTCTAAAACTCTAAAACTGTGTTAAACTGGTCTGAAACTGGTCTGAAACCGGTCTGAAATAGTTTTTAACAGACCTTAAACTGGTCTAAAACTCTAAACTGGTCTGAAACTGGTCTGAAAGTAGCAAAAGTCTGATATGAAATTGGAGTTAAACTGTAAAACGGGTGTGAAACTGCATTGTCCAAACCAAAGACCAACATTGCAGGCTGGACAATCATTTGGATAAATCTGTTGAACTGGATCAAACTGAAGCGGGGTTTTTGTATGCTTCTGACTGTCACACCAAATAGTGACAGCAGGTTTTCCCTCCGTCACCAATACAAAGAAAGACGAAGAAGAAATAAGATAGAATTCTTCCAATCTTCTTAAAGGGGTTGACTTTGATGTCTCCATTCAACAGATCAATGGAAGGACACTGAAGCAGGAAATATTTCACTTCCTGACCACTAGGACGCGTCCTGACTATGGATGAATGATCTGTTTGGACGTCTTCAGGGCAGGTCTGTGGTCCAACATGAGACGTTTGGGGGCGGTTTGACTAAGGCCATCAGTGTTATGACAACCTGAAATGTAAAAGCTGACACTGGCCACGCCCACAATGGCTCATCCGGCAGCATGGACGCTGTAATTGGAGAAGCTTTGAAGATGACGATCTAGGATGGCGGCATGCAGAGATCCCTTCTGATGTCAGTAGAAAGACTCCAGTGTCGTTCTCCATGAGGTTATTCCTCGCCGCCGTCATGTGACGTCTGGCCTGGAGGCAGAAACAAGGCCCCGTTTGAAGACGTTCACTCGAACACTTGAACCGCTGGAGTCTGCAGGGAAAACTTTCAAATCTGCTGAATGCTACAACTTCTTGCCGCTGTGGGCGAGCGAGAACCTCTTACAATACATCCCATAATATGGGAATCCACCTGAGACGTTTTGTTTGTGCTGAGGCGGCGTGCCGACAGTTAACGGGCGCCGTTGACACTTCTGTCTGCTACAAAGGGAGGAATTGAATCTGTGTTTCTGGGTGTGTGCGTGTGTGTGAGCGTGTGTGTGTGTGCGTGCGTGTGTGTACGTGTGTGCGTGTGTGTATGTGTGTGTGTGTGTGTATGTGTGTGCGTGTGTGTATGTGTGTGTGTGTGCGTGTGTGTATGTGTGTGCGTGCGAGTGTGTGTGTGTGTGTGAGTGTGTGAGTGTTTGTGTGTGTGTGTGTGCGTGTGCGTGTGGGTGCGTGCGTGTGTGTGTGCGTGTGTGTGAGTATGTGTGTGAGTATGTGTGAGTGTAAGTGTGTGTGTGTGTGTGCGTGTCTGTGTGTGCGCATGTCTGTGTGTGTGTGTGTGTTTGTGTGACTGGGTTCTGTGAGCGTGTGTGCTTGTGTGTTTTGCGTATGTGTGTGTGTGTGCATGTTTATGTGTGTGTGCGTGTGTATGTACGTGCGTGTGTGTTTCTACATCTGTGTGTGTGTGTGTAAGTGCGTACTCGACTCACGCTCACGATCTGATTAGAATCAAGTTTAGTTCAGGATCAGATTGGAATGGGGATTAGTTCAGAGGGAGATTAGATTCAAGATCGGTTTTCTCGATGTCTACCTTTGACAGCGTAAACTCCTCAGGGTGAAGCAGATGATCAGAGATGATGGGCTGTAAGTGATGGTTGAACAAGAACCAGGACCCAGAAACAGTTTCAGGACCGGCTTCATCTGTTACGGGTCACGTTTCTGGTATATGACATCATCAGGTATGTTCAGGCCTGATAACAAACATTATCTAAGATTTTCTTCTTCCATGGTGCCTGAAAACAAGACGAGCAGCGGCCCTCTGTCACATGATGCCAAGGAGCTAATCCGGTCAGACACGATGAATACACACACACACACAACCTCTGTAACATAAAAAACAAATATGTGCTTCCAGTCAATATCTGTTAACCAAATATGGGCGTCCTGTCGGTACCAGCAGCGGCCCATAAACCTCAGGATACTCTTTATTCCAATAAACCTCAAACTGTTTAAAGACCCTCGCAGCAATAAGCTTTATTGTGTTTTGGGGGGGGTCGGGGTCGATTAGGTTACTCTCCCACTGCGCGCCGAATGATTGGTTGATAGGATGGTTTCCATGGCTACCTGTTCCTGGAGATTCACCTGCGGCGGGATTATGAGCTGGATTTATTTATTCACTCAGAGCTAATCAAGACGCCGCCCCTCTCAGGTGAGATCCACCGCAGCAGGATGCTGGAGGTAGCCGGTCTGTGGTACCAGGAGTTCACAGGTCCTCTCTCTCCTAAAACACCCACAATGCATCGCAACCAAGCTTTTCCTCACACGGCAGCGGCCTGAGGAATCTTAATCAGCAGCCCCTAGACGCGGACAAACTCTTCTCCTCGAGGGTGCGGATTGGATCCAAACGGGGTCTCTAGGTCTCCCACACCTTCGTTCACACCTGCTTTCACATCTGCATTCATGCAATGGTTAACATCTGCATACACAACTGTATTCAGTCTTGCATTCACCCCTGAATTCACTTTTGTGTTCTTTTACACCTGAATTCCCATATAAATTTAACCCTGCTCAAAAACTACATTCCCTTCTACGTTAACACCTGCTTTTATATCAGCAATCACACCTGCAATCACACCTGCAATCATGCCGGCACACATACCTGCATTCACGTTTACGTTCATGCCTACGGTCACACATGGTCACGCATGTAAACCACCTGCATTAACACCTTCTTTCAAACTTACCTGCACACCTGCTTTAATATCTTCATTAATGTCTGCATTCACACCTACGGTTCACACCTGACAAAAATGTGTGACATTCATGTTACGTGTCCACGTTGCATCACGCCTAAGATCATGCCTGCGATCATGCCTGCGATCAAACCCATACTCACATCTGCATTCATGCATGCATTCACACCTGCTTTAACACCTGCATTCACACCTGACACATATGTGACAGTCATGTTACGTGTTCTTCAACTTTCCTGTTGTTTGGTGCAAACTTAAAGTACATGTCAGGGTGCATCTCTTTTGCTCACAATGCCTTAAAATGTTTTTGTCCCGTCATAAAACACAAATGATCATAACTACAGTATATAATCAACCTGTGACATCCAACCTGTGACATGTGACCCCATACATCACAGGTTGGATTAGTGTACCGCGCTGAAGGCGTTCCCATGACAGCATGTGTTTGTGTGTGTGTGTGTGTGTGTGTGTGTGTGTGTGTGTGTGTGTCTGTGTCTTTGTATATGTGTGTGTTTGTGTGTGTGTGTGTGTGTGTGTGTGTGTGTGTGTGTGTGTGTGTGTGTGTGAGTGAGAGGCTTAAGTTTAAAAGTGACCCAAAAGGAGGGGGAGGAGCTTGTTTTCCTGACTTCCTCTATCAATGAAGCTCATAGCATCAAGTTAGCTTGTTAGCGCACCAGCTAATGCTAATCAAAGTTGGTGTGTGGTGTGTTCTTCTGTCATCCCGGCTGACCTCAGCTTCCTGCCAGAACCAAATGACCCGCCTCTGACTCGTCAAAGTGAAGCCGCTGCAAAAGAACGAAAGAGCTAGAACACAGCTGTCAGGACTGATAGGGGCCCCCAGGGGCCTCGTGGCCCCATCAGGGCTGTTCGAAGACCAAAACACAAGCAGACGTCTTAACGCCACTTCATGTGTGTTAAAGACGACGCTCTGTGTTGTTGTGTGATAAGCAGGAAGTGTTCGACAGCAGATCCTCCCCCCAGAAACATCATGTGGAGGGAATACTTCAGATCAGGGTGGTTACCGAACATCTGGGCTGTGCATGCTGGGAGGGTGGTGCGTTTATGGTCTGTCTGTAAATTCTAGTTTTAACAAGCCTTAACATGACGCATGGATTCATCCAGGTTCATCCAGGTTCTTACTGTTTCATCCGTGTTCTTCCGGGTTCATCAAGGTTCTTCAGGTCCATCCAGGTTCATCCAGGATCATCCAGTTCTATCGAGGCTCATCTGGGTTCATCCAATGTCATCCATCCTGCCCGAAAACTTAATCTCAGAGTTATCTAGGTTCACTTATGGTTCATCTGAGTTCTTCTAGGATCATCTTCTGGGTTCTCATGGATTAATGCAGAGTCCACCATGTTTGTCCACATTCTGGTTGTCCAGGATCTGTTTAATCGTCCTGAATCCATCATTGATCATTTGTGTAGCATTCATCTGTGATGTCACATCCTGTCGTCTGACCAGGAGCCCAGATAGAAATATAGATATTAATGTTAGAGGGGTCAGAGGTAATTCTGGGACACCCCACCTTGCTCCTGGGCAGACAAAGATATGACTTCCTGTTGTGATTGATGGTGGTTGCCATGGCGACATAGAGGTGGTATGGGGGTATAATCAACCAATAAGATTTATCCTCTACGTGTCGGCACGGCAACGGTCACTGCTAGCTCCAGGGTGTTAGTGCCGTTAGCTAACAAAGAATGTTACCGCGGATGATTGATGGCGTCATTTTAACCTCAGACTCACACATACACACACATACACTCACACACACATACACACACACACAACCACACACAACCACACAAATCCACACAAAGTCCGAAGAAGAGAATTTGGAGCAAAGTCATCAATTTGTCACTTCATTGATAAATGGAGGAGGAGCAGGGTTTGTTTTCTTTGAGAGAAATTATACAGAACCTCCTCACAAAGTCCAAGGCCCGCATTTATTACTCCTAGAACCTCTGCATGGTAACATAAAACTTCCTCAAGGACTCCTGAGAACACTCTTAGAACCTCCTCAAAGTCTCCTAGAACCTCCTCAAAGTCTTCCAGAACCTCCTCAAAGTCTTCCAGAACATCGTCAATGAGGAGGTTTTCACCTCCCAGGTTGATGATGGCGTTTTTTCAGACGTGTTTTTTTATTTTTCATTCTTCTCTGGCCGTTTCTGTCAGTCAGAAGTGAAGGTGGTCCAATGGTAGAGAACACCAACCAGTCACATGGAGTCATGGGATCCAATCCCAGTCCTGACAAACATCTTTAACCTTCAGGTGATCTGGAAGGAACCAAACATCGGTTTAAGCAGCAGTTAAGGAGGAGACGTTGAGGTTGTTGGTTCAAGTCCTGTTTGGGGCAGTCCTGTCTTTATTCTAAGAAGATCATCTTCTATTTATTCCAAACTTTGATTCTCTCATCAGAGTGATATTTTTCTAGACTGGACCCAGTTTATATAAAGAATCTTGCCCAGTCATGGTCAGCGTGGACAGATGATGTCACTTCTATTACATCATTTCCTGTCCTTCACTTCCTCTTTTTTCTGTAAAAGTCTAAACACAGCCGGAGTGAGGTTTCAGCTCAGCTTCACGTCCAGTTAAGTCAACCTCTACACCTGATTTACCCAACTCACCCGCTCACCTGCGGCCCGTTAGCCTCCCGGTGATCCTCTCTGAGAGTGGCTCCATGTTTGTCCCGATGACCAGTGTGGTTTGGTACACCTGATCCCCCAGACCTCCACCCTACTGACACCACCTTTCGATGTTGCTGTTCGTGATGGACCCTAAGAACGGTGAAAAAGGAGAATCACAACTTATTTTCCTTCAGATTTAAGGTTCCCCATTCCAATACTTTGTCTTAGTGCCGTCATGTGACCACAGCAAGGGACCCATTTTTACTTTGATGTCCTCCCGTTAACCGAAGCTGTAATGCCTTGTTTAAACAAAAACAAAGTGAAGTCAGTTCTTCAGCTCTTTATTCACGTGAATCACGACGTTCCTATGGCACCGTTCTTGTTGCAACTTTCTGTTTGCAACATTTGTTGATATTGTGCAATTCGTGATGCACCATTTGTGTTGCATTTATGGCACCAAAGCCTTGGCATTAATGACAAATATGAGATTTCATCAAACAGCCTCCCAGGAACTGTTGAATCTCGCAGGAAGTCGTTTTCAAAAGTTGCTTTCAACTTCCTGTTTCAAAGAGAGGTTGGCATCGTCATCCGAGTTGGTAAACATTATGCTATAATTGGGTAGCAGGAGTGGGCGTGGCTAAATGGCTCCACATTGTCTCCTACAATAAAGAAGCTGCTCCATGTGTTCCATTTTAAACTTAGTGTTCAATTTTGTTAAATAAACTCCACTTTGATCCCGATTTGACCCGATTAAGATGAAGATTTAGTCAGAACAATCTCAATACGTTAAAAATTAAAGGTTTTGCCATGGAGCTACGGCCAAATACTAAAAATCAATTTTGTCAAAAGGATAAAATCCATTAGACAGCACTCAGTTAACGTGACAGCGGCCCCTGTTGGAAATAGGAAGTAAAATAAAAACATCCCAACAAGGAAAGCTGACGATTAATAAAGAAATAACCTAGAAAAAAACTGTTTCATTCAAAGATGTAGAACGAATAGAATACATCAGCTCTCTTTCGCCGTGACAGCAACTCTGACAGGCGCTAACAGCTCATCATCAATTCCGAGGTGGCGAGCTCATTAAGGATCCGACCAGTAACCAAAAGATCCGGTTAGAACCTGAGGCTAATGGGTCTTTTAGAAGGTCTCACAGACTTAACCCTGACATGTGCGTTCATTAGCACCTGTTAGAGTTAGCGCTCACAAGGTCACACGTTACCATTCTCACTCGCTTCTCACTTATTTCCTCTTCAACAGTTTCCTGTTTCACAGCAGAAGCCTAACAGGAAGTAACCCACTCCATCAGTGTTTTCATAATCAGGTTCTCCTGCAGCCTCTTAATGGTTCCAGTCTACACGACAAGCACTTCCAAGATTTTTTAGAACCTTTAGCTGCTCTGACCCCGTAGCTAATATGGTATATAGACACGGCAATCACGGCAATCACGGCAACGTTCCCGGGCAATCTGAGCCAATTCCTCATGGACAATGTCTACAGTTCTGAAGGATTCTTGGGTTTAGCTGCTTTTCTCTGAGACTCAAGTCATGTGACTCTAGAATGTTACAACTATAGCTATGATGGCCGACATTAGCTTACTTAAACAATGATGGCTGAATATTAGCTAGCTTTAGCTTTGATACTTGACATAAGCTGAATTTAGCTATGATAGCTGATATTAGCCCTCTGGAACACATAATACTGGTAAAGACTTGGATGTCATTTGCAATGTATTCTGGGTAATAGGAGAGGGGATGTGACCTGCTGATTCCTGCTGATGCCACAAACCGGCGAGTCGGTGTCGTTGTGGTATAAGGTGGTTATGTTGTCTTTCAGCTGATGCTGAACTTGGAAATCTGATTTTGATGAC
>JBBDHG010000030.1:765000-870000 GCA_037951165.1 Lophius americanus | reverse complement strand
CTTTATAAAAACTGAGATGATTTCATAGTTGATAAAAAAACCAGTTTGTGTTATGTTCCAGTCAAATGTAGTAATTTTACTTTAAATGACTCATTATCTTGAGACTATATTTACATACATATTCTGCCGTGGGAGCAACTAAACACGTATTTAAGTTTTGTGTAACATCAATTAACATTAACCTAATTTCTTAATAAAATAATTAAGATATTATTAAGTAATACCACTGATGTAATGCTTATGTACTTAATTTGATAACCGTCTGTTGCATGATGTTTCTTTACTTTATCTCAATTTGACTAAAAGAGAATGGTTTATATAAATAATCCTACAATTTAGTTTGAAACGGTGGGCTTTTATTTTGATAGGACTAATACATATCACATTACATGACCAGGAAATACTTTTTGAAATAAAATAGGAAATAAATTTGTTTCTCATCAAGAGAAAACTGACCTTGTGCTTTATTACCGGTGTATAACAAGGTTATTACAAGGTCATTACTATCAAAATCCCAAATAAAAATAAAAATTATATTAACATAACTGTGTTAATGTTCAACTATAAATTTCAACTAATATAATTTGGATATATTTTTCCTGGATTTCAATAAAATTATAAACATTTGATTGTAAGGCACTTTCCACGATTGTGCATGTTACCAAGTGGACCATTTATTTTTGTAAAAGAATGTTTTCAAATATTTAATTTGTTCAAGCAATATTAAAGTATATAAAACTCAGTAAATGATTCTCTAATCATTTTTGTTGCTTCAATCAACGTTTGGTCTGGTAGGAAAAGTAGCAGTTGTTGGCTAATGTTTGCCAAAGTCAAAAATTTGTGGTTATTTTACAATACTATGGCACAGAAGTAAAATTTTCTGGAAAAAAGAAGATTTAAAAAAAAAAATACAGGCCATATTTCTTTTTTTTCCAGTCTTTTAAATGTTTTTTTCTTTAACAAAGCCAGATATGAAAATGGAAGCAGAGCAGATACTGTATATACAGATAACATCCCATCGTAGGCACCGAATCATTTACAAACTGCTGCCAAAACAACATAGAAAAGAAACTTTGGTCCTCTAGAAGCATGGTTGGTTTGGGGAGGTTTGAGCGCTACCAATAGTCATGTGATACATTCGGTGAACAATTTCTGTGTAAAGGCGTTACGTATGAAAATCAAGGCACACGTTGGACCCTGGTCTTTTGTGAAAAATGAAAAAATACATTTTATCTCCTCGTGTTTACTCTTCCTCCTCCCTGCATGCTGTAGTCCAAGCATGAAAAGCAAGATGTGAGATTTTTTTTTTGCTGTTTCCCTTTATTCCTGCTTCCTGTGTCAATTTAGTCATGACAGAAAACTATGCGTGGCTGTGCACGGAGATGCTCGACAGGTCGTTCCTGATGATCTCGTTAACTGCAAAAAGAGAAAGAGAAAACGATTATCAGTCTGTCTGAAACTGTTTTGTATGTTCCGCATGGAGCAAAGCTATAATGCATATTATTTGATGTTCAGTTTGATGTTTTATCTTACAACTTTGAGCGTCTTCAAACATCAGTGTCTCACAAATTAGCATCCAGATGGTGACAAGAGTAATTCACTGCATGGAAATGTATTGCGTAAATAGCTATATTACAAAAAAGCCACATAACCTTAAATATAACCACATTACCTTGTTTAGAACAAAGAACTCTAATGAAGCGAGACAGTTTTGCTAGGTAAGAATTCTTAAAATTAGCATAAAAGTTGGAAACTGAGGCCTAAAACTAGACAAACAAATACTTTTTTACAACAAGCAGCAAAAACTCCTCTAAGTAGTATGAACTTTCTTAAAATGAGTATTTTAGGGTCTCGAATGGGCTGACTTTGACGAATCCAAACGTTCATCTCAGGGTAGATTGTTACTGGTTAAATCTTTATTAGTTAGAATATCTTACTAGAACAAAGATTAAACTAGTGTTCCACTTTTGTCAACTTTAAGGTTATATCTCTGCAAAAAGAAACCAACAATCCCCTGTGCTTTACAGCACAATCTCCCTGATTGGACTAGTCAAATTACATCTAAAGTTATGTCAGAAAAAGCATTTTTTTGTGAAAAAAAGCTCCCCTAAGGATTGAAATAAGAACTATTGGAGTGAAATATGGTATATTATACAAGAACGATCTCAAAGGGTTAATATACAAAATCTGCACCAAATTTGGACTAAATCAGACCAACGATTAGGAAGTTAAATCCGATAAACAGTCATTCAAGGGCTTTTATTTTGAAGGAGTAGAGCGGAAGTTCACCAGTATTATGTGTGTGTTGTGACCTGATGGAACGAGTGACAATATAAAGTTTGTATTTTCTTAAACCCTCAACTACAGTCGTATGATAATCCGAGGTAAAAATAAAACTTTGTAAGCTCATCTCCTTCCGTTACACAATGGCTTCGTTCATCAAGAGACACATGTGGACTAACAGTAAATCATCTTCTTCTAACAATATAAAAAATGTTTTATAGGACTTGAGGGGCTCATTCAATCGTCTTTTGTAAATAATTTCACATTTGTAATAAGTATATTTCCTATTTTACCTATCAATATTGTTGTTTTTATAGATGCTTCAAATAAAATAAAAAAAATCTTTTTAGCTACTAAACCCTTCATTATGACCGCCAGCCAGCTGCTAACTGCTTCTTGTTGAGGATGTGTTAATCATCTGTGGTTTCAGAGACTTTTTGGTTGCTGAGAACGCCTCAGACCAAAGCAGTGACGGTGAAACCAAACAGAATAAGGACGATAGAAGATGATGAAGTACTCCACAGAGCTGAGTATTTATTACAGGAGAACGCTCGGAGCTCCACCTGTTATTTCCTCTGAATCGGCCTAATACAATCTCTCTGTCTCTGAGTTCCCCAGACTTTCTCTATCAGGAGAGATGATGTCACCTCCAGCCGTCTCTGAAGGATCCAGGTGTACTTGTTCATCTGTTTTTGTCTGCTCTGCTCTCAGGTTCACGGAGGAAGGACGATCCAAGAGCAACTCAGCAGCGACTGAAGCTGAACCAAGGAAAATATACAGATATCAGTGTGCCGATAACAAAAGAGGACAAGGAACGTTTATTCATCGTCTACTTTTAACGTTCTTATCTGTGAGCTCATTTATTAATTTGAGGTGATCTTCTCCCATCTCTAATCAGGTCCTCACGGATTTAATCAGCCCCCAGGTCCAGGATAAGGAGGCCCCTCTTTCAGCTCTCGCCAAGGCCGAGAACTGAGCGAGGGGAGCGGGAACACCCTTGGAGACGGTTCCCGACAAAACCGGGCCAGAGGAATTCCCTCAGACTGATTGGATGCTGCATCCTAGCTTGGAGACCTAAGATTTTCTTTAACACAATGGAGTAAACACCGAGCAGTCCTTCCCTCTGTGACCTAACGCTGGCACCGCTGCTTCCTCCTAGATATACCACCCGCCTCCAATCAGCAGAGGATAACGGCTGCTACGTGTCTACAACAGTTCCCCTCAAAAACACCCCAGCTGCTGGGAAGTGATCAGGGGGAAAGAACAAAACTCATAAATGTGTCAGTATCCCTCCTGAGAGGCCTCTTCGAGTCAAATTGGACCTGTTTTTGGAGCTTTTATGTCAGAAATACTTAATGAGATATGAAATCAATGACCACTACTTTGACTGAGTATTGGGCGTGTAAACAGAATTAAAGCAATTTTTACGACAGATGTCAATTTATATAAATTGAAAAGGTTTTAAAAAAATCTCATGACTAATGATCGTTCAACTCATCCTCCGCAGATCTATAATTAAGTCAAATAAATCACAATTTCTGCTTTTTTTAAACTCAGAAAGAGGGTCTGAAATCACGTAACTGAATTCTAACTGGACCATTATTTATATATCCGAAAAGTGTGGGATATTATGGAATCTTCATGGTCGCAGATCTAAAACTATTTGATGGATAATTTTCCAAATTCTATTCCTACATAGATCTTAGTATGAGGAAGAACTGGATATGTTTAGGGAAAAGTTTGTTGTACTGTTTATGTCCGTCACTAGGGGGAGCTTTATCTCCAAACATTCTTGGGCCATCATTTCTCAACCTTTGGTCTGATAAAGTCCAAATCGGGTTCATAGAAATCGACTTGATGAGATCATAATAATAATAATAATAATAATAATAATAATAATAGTACATTTTATTTATAACACACTTTACATTTGGATCAAATCTCAAAGTGCTACGATGTAAAAGCAGATAAATAATCAATACAAATATATAATAATAATAATATCAAAATATGAGCAAAGAGCAGCGATGTTAATTAAAAGTTATAGGTTCTGCTAAAAAGGAAAGTTTTATGAGATCTGATACTGAGATCTTTAAATCTATCTACTGAGATGGATTTAAAGATCTATCTTGAATACTGTACGTCATATTTTACTCTAAAAGTTCAGATTTTACTCGTTGGGGGGGATTTTTTTCTCAAAGAAAACTACTGTTTTTCAAACATAACTAACCTAAACCGCTAGTTGGGTTTAGTTTCCATTTACCTACTATGAACAACTTCATAGTAGGAGAGCTAACTAATATTTGTCATTATTATCTATGGTTTAATTTACTCATATTTCACTCCCTAGGAATAGAAAAGTTTTTTGACCCTTTCCTTCCAACCATCTGTAATTATTTCCCAATTGGCTCATATTAAATGAGATTTAGCTTGTATAGATTTAATTTCACTATAATAGTTCATATTCTAATCATTAACAATAGTCTGTTTTTTTGTGGAAAACATAGTTTCTCATCCATAAATTCCCAACCATAAGTCCAACGAAGGGGGTCACACGCCCGGATAAAAGGAGAAGTTTGAGTCAGGATCGGCATCCGATGTCTAAATCAAATCAATCAAATCAGTATGGGAACAGGAAACTGGTTTTCTAACCAGATCGGTTGTTATCTTTGAGCGACCCTCCAAGGAAAATGCCGAAAGATAATGAAGAAGAAGAAACTCCCCAAACAAAGGTCAAACTGTGACTAGATGTATCTCATACATGAATTGACACAAGGAAAACTCTTTGGTTTTATTTCTGAGTCAGAAGAACTACTTAACTGTATTTATCTTCTTTATATTATTGAGTCACTATGGTATCTGATCTTAGAGCATATTACTGACTTCATAGCAATAGTTAGGTCAAGTCAATATGGACTGTTTGAGATGATTAACGAGTCACTATAATCTAAGGAGTTCTATCAGCGGGTTGCCTTTTCGGAGATATACCCTTAACGTCGGGGACGACAGCATAGGCCTTGTTATTATCTCCCCACCTCTCCCTCGCCCCTACTCTCTCAACCCTACCGGTCAAAGCCAGAGCTCCGCCCACTCTGAGTTGGGATCTGCTGGAGGTTTCTCACTTTTAAAGGTTTTTTTTCCCTCCACTGTCTCCATGTTTTGGAACATGTCCATTTGTCGCGTCTCTGTAGAGTGGTCGGTTTAGACCTGCTCTTTTGGAAAGGTACCATGAGATAACTTGTGAATTGTTGTGATTTGGCGCAATAAATTAAATTGACTCGTCCAGATTATTAGTGAACTTAGCTTTCCTAACAAAATTGAAAACAGGCTGTGTGAGGAACTTTCCTGAGCATTAAAGTTTATGACATCTGTGTCACCATGGCTTCTCATGGTTTGATTTTATTAAATTACTATTATATTACTTAATCCTTAGACTTTGTAAAACCACAAACCAGACGGAGTCAATTTTGACCCGTGAGGACAAAAGTCTCTGATCCACTGGAAGCCAAGATGAGTGAAAAAATGTGTGGTTCAAAAACTTCCAAACTACGTCCCTGGTGTGTGCTTCTCTAAAAGGACAGTAATAAGTCAGTCTTGTCTAGACGTGAGGTTAGTTACTGTGTTTAGTTGGTGATTGGTTGTTATTAATAAAGGCAGGGGAAGATGTGTGGAGGGGTTTGATAACTGCAGCACATCAGCGGCCTCACACAAGGGTGTCACAGACACACTGAACCCATTAAGTCTCTCCGAGGACGGGTTGAGACTCAAAGCCGCATGTCTCCGCGAAAAACTTGGCAGGGTGGGAGATATTTGTCAACACAGAAGAGCTGTTTATACTCACTCGCTCGAAATCACTTTCTCTGGATGTAGCTGAGGGCCAAAAAAGGATAAACTCATCATCAATGTATGAAGGTTTACTCTTAAAGGGCCAATACACCAATGTTAAAGGTTGATTCAATGGCCATGATGTTGGGGTTATGAGGGTTGATGATCAGTTGATGATGTCATCAGGGTAATTTAGTGTTGGGCTTGGATTAAACCGATTGTTTACCCGATCAGTCATTGGAGTTAACCACCATGACTTTTCATAATTGTTAGAACTGCTTCCATTCATCTGTTTAAAAAACAACCTTTTCCAACGTCTGATGTTTGACTGGCGCTTGCTGATGATGTCATCTCATTGCACTTATTCTGCTATGAGTATAGAGTAAACATATACTTTATTTATATTTTTTTTATCTCTTGTCAAGGACCCACACGTCTAACTAATGAGCTAAAGCTGTTATCTCTGGATGTTTTCAAGTTTTCCATGAGCATCTGTTGACATCAACACCATGGATAATTTAACTGAACGCAACAGTGGGTCCATTTTGGTTCTTATCCCGAGTACAGACTTAATGATCCTTGGTCATGGTCGACAATTCTCTGTCGGGCCCCAGAATGAAGGCAGCAAGTTACAATCTGGTCTTTATCAATATCATCCTAACAGTTTCACACTCTGTTAGTGTCTTTATGTGTGTTGATACCGTTGTGAGTAGGAACTATAATGGTGCGTTCAAGGACTCTCAAACCTCTGGCATCCTGTTGTAGGCTGATTCTTCAAGTTTTATCAGCTTCAACTTCAGCTTCAACTTGCATTGTGAAAAGGAAAATTTGAAACTGTTGGCCTAAAAATGTTTTTTAAGTAAACTGAAGAAAAAACTATATCAAATAAGTTGCTGTAACTATTTCCAATGAGTTTCTTGTGTTACGTTGCCCTCAATAGATTGTATACATGACCAATCAATGGCATCTAGCGTGAACATTTTTTGAGAGTTGCAACATAAATAAAGTTTGTGTGATTGACGAAATGCCAGAATGTATTAAGATTTATATTTTTCCCCTAAATTGCACACCTTGATCCCACCGATGTTTCATTATGGAACTATTACAAAAATGTGATGAAGGTGTAGAGGTTAGAAGTTAATTAGAATAAATGAAATCTACTGCCTTCATGAGGCTGAATTCAAATCTCTCAGACTTAAGATATTCTTTGATCAGGACCAGAAGTAACAGCAGGATTGCAACGGGCCAGTTTTCTATGTATATGGTAACGCAAAATACTTTCTAACATAGCTCATGGCTGGAAACAGCAGGCGGCCACCAGCCATGTGAATGTTAGAATATGACCAATATTACAGAACGACATACTTCAACCAGGAGAAATAAACACTCAGGCCTCGTCTCCACCCTCTGCTGCCACCCTCGGACTGAACCGACTGACCTCTGGTCTGTTTGAACCAGATTTTTCCTTCTGCATATAGTTGTATGGATATAATCTCTGAGTGCAAACCTCAAAGCGCAGTTATTACACTGTTATTACATTGAAACCCATACATTGAGCATCCCTCTCATGTCCTGGAACAATCTAAATCTTAGATAAGGCATTTAGATATTTCTCCTTACTCATTCTTGTATACTATACAAGGTTGAATAGCATTTGCATGATAATGAAATGTTAAAAAAAGAAGTTGGATGTTTATTATGACATAAAACATATTTTCTTTTGCCCCGCAGAGCCAACATCTTTTACTGTTTATGCCCTGGTTGCTGTGGCCCACTTTTCATTGTGCCGTCACATTCGATATTGAGGATCTAATTGAAAAAAATTCAATCTATGGATCTCTAAGTGTGCTAGCAACGAAGCCCTAAAAACAGTCCCAACACCAGAGTGACATCTGTGTCAAATGTTCACATTGATTTGCCTGACAGATAGCGATGCTTCAAACCAGCTAAGATCAGCAAACACTATGAGCAGCTTAATTAACATATAATAACAGCTTAATAACAGTTCAATACATTTTGCTGTTATTCAAAACAAAATGCATATCAATAAAATTTGGAAAAGACGGAAATAACAGAAAAAATCTTGTTCTATAAAAAATTGTAATTACAAGATATTTGGGTATAGGAAATTAATGTTGTTGACACTTTTGGAAACATTTCTTCTCAAGGTCCAAAAGCTCTGGAACTACGTGGTGAACCTTAGGTCCATTTATACAAACACATTGCCGTTGTTTGTTCCTGGAGTGTGACAGGATGTCAAAGGAACTCGTGGATTGTAAACACAACCACCAACCCAATGCAGACAACAGAGAACAGTCAACTTTACAACTGGGGTAAGGAATAATGTCCAGTTGCCTTGGTTCAGCCTTTGGATCTGGCTGAGTGGTAATTCACGGCTGTTCTTGTTTTATTGATATTGATTTGGGTTGTGTAATGCCTATGTGTGACACAAAACTCTGTCACAGCCTCATCATATAGAATTGGTTCCGAGTTAGCATGGACTCTTGAAATTATACTTACTGAACGTAAAAATCAAGAATATCCATCATAATTGTGACATTAGACTCAGAAACAACTTCCATTAAGCTCATTTTACGTACTTCAGCTATTTTCTCTCGGCAGTTATTCAAAAGCAGGGAAGGCGGGATTTGATATAAAATAACCCAGGAGGTGGTTTCCTGTTCTGCTGAGGTCCACAGCAGCTGGAGCTCGCTGATAAAGCCAAGCTCTCCAACCAGGAAACCAACAGTGAATGAGGAATTCCCAAACAATTAGAAAGATATTACTATTTGCCTCATTAAAGGGCTGAAACCTGTGAACATGCCCGGCCTGTAATAACACATTACTACAGAGGAATCCATCAGACGGACACTTATTCAACACAATAGAGTAGAAAAAGGCTCCAACCCTAAGCCCCTGTCTACTGCCAGAACAAGCAAAGGCCACAGGCTGCATGGTGTTCTCAGTCAACATAATGAGGCTCCTACTGGTTTACAATAAGTCAATCCCAAAGAGCCGCCGTGCAAAATTGTGTCAAAATCTTTTGTTATGAAGCTCCAGTGAAAGTTCAGTCAGGAGGACGATCCCTTTGCACACTCGGGCCAAAGTCACTTCTCATTCATCCTTATTCATCTCACCTTCACACCTTCATCACAAGCCTATCTTGTGGCTGTCTCTTTAAGTGTGATTCTGTCCAATCACCTTCTACCTGTCCATCTCTGTATAATTATCACAGATCATCTGTTGGTACAAATATTCATCTTTACTTCAATCTCTGTCTCCTACACACTCCATTTGTCTCATACACACTCATAAATAACGCATATAGTGCACAGCTATATACGTACACATTAACTTTAATATGAATTATACTGAATCTATTGTATCCGTCTGTCTAGCTGTATTTAAAAGCAAGGT
The DNA here is from genome assembly GCA_037951165.1 of Lophius americanus. Lineage (NCBI taxonomy): Eukaryota > Metazoa > Chordata > Actinopteri > Lophiiformes > Lophiidae > Lophius > Lophius americanus. The sequence goes on along the minus strand of JBBDHG010000030.1, from coordinate 860,475 downwards.
GACTGGTGAGTTTGAACATTGGGAGTCTGGAGAAAGATTTCTTTAATGAGTCAGAAACTACACAAGCCATTTATTCATGATATTCTTCATGAGGTAAATGTTTTTATAATAAATGCCAAACATCCTTGTCAACCTTAACTTGACAAATACATGTAATCATTCTTTATGGTTTTGGCCTCAGCAAAAGCACCAAGGGATTTTATATTTCCTGTTACCAAGCAGTTTTGCGGTTAATTTAAGTATTTTTCTTTTGAGCTTGAGTTGGCCAGTGTTGTGAGTTTCTGCTATGATGAGAAAATAAAGTAAAGCAGTCCTCCTCGTGTCACACTATATCACCTAAGTCTTTTATTATGTTTTAATTTCAAAGTAAAAGCCTGTGTCATAAACCATCAGCTACACACATTCGAAAAACAAATGGGTGGAGACAATTACAAATCCACCCTCTGTGATAATCTGTGGTAAGGTTTCCAGCTAACTTCTAAACTAACAAGCTAAGTGCTAAAGCTTCCACCATTACTTTCATATTTTATGTCAATTAAATTGATCTAGTTGATCCCGTCTTCAGAGTAGGATAGCGAATGTTACAGAATAATAGGATTACCTCCTCTCCCTTTCACCTTGTTGTCCTGTAAGTGTCACTGTTGAATCTGAATTTCATAAATATAATATATACATTTATATATATATATACAGTATATACATATATAATCTAGAAAAAAACTGAGATTTGGTAATAGTTTGTTTCAACCATTAGTTGTTTGATATTTTGATTTCACATCTTGAGCATATATTATTCTGTTATAACTGTATTTATTTTTGTTGTCTCTGTGAAAGATTTATCTCGTTTGGTGTTGGCTGACATTTTAATTGTTGTATTGCACAATACTTAAAAGTGTCTTAAATATTTATGCACCTCCATATATTAAAATGGGAGAGGTTATAAACTTTCTATGACGACTACATGTACGGGGTGTTATGGGGTAATAGTAAATCCTTTTTACAATCACAAATGTTTATGACTACGGTTATAAAGTGAAGGAGTTTATGGAAGTTCTTAAATAAAGCGTGGGTATGAAACTAAAATTGCAACATTCGCCGTGCATGCAATCACAAGATGGCAGCGAAGAGTGGAAGAATGGGCATAATGTTCACAGTGAATAACTGGGGGTTAAAACAACAATAAGAGGCAACAATACGCCCAGAGTTCACTTAGGATATCATTAAATATAAAGTGACATGTAAAGGAGAGATTAAAAAAAAAACTTTTTACACTTTAATTTTTCTTGTTGGTTTTTTTCGCAGACATTTGTCATGTCTTACTTGAATTATGGCTACGCAGCCTTCAAAGATTTCCTGTCGCACTGCTCTGTTTCTTCAGTATACATTAGTCCTCCATAATTATGTACAAATACGTAGCAACTGAACGCAGAATACAAATTAAAGGCACCTTCGATATCCGTTTGAATTTTTGGCTGTCTAGACCTGCTCTTTTTGAAAAGTATCTTGGGATATGTCTTGTTGTCATTTGTCCTGATTCATATCACAACAGAAAATGACTTGACTTCAAAGTGCACCTACCATACACCCACTAAAGGGCAATCTATCCAATTCCTGTGATGTCATCAGGCTTTGTTGTCCACATGGAAGCCTTTCACATTCCGTGTTCGCCCTTGGGTGATCCCTGAACTACAGGTTGATGGGACATTATGACCACTTACCGAAGTTATGTTGTCTAACAGAATCACGCAGTTGATGATTATATGTGCAGGAAAGTATTCACCGACCCTAATAGCAAGGGTATATCCCCGAAAAAGCCCCAGTCCCCTGCGTTGTACTAGCAATTCTCCTGATTGAACTCATCCAATTAAATGTGAAGTTCTTTCCCATTTTTTTTTTGTAAAATAACAAAACAATAAAAATGTCTATGGGGGTTTAAAATTGGAAAATGATCCGTAACAGATGTGGCAGTGATGATTCCATGCTATCCACAACTTTTCTCTGACAAAATGAATCAAGAACATCATAAGACGCTTGAACTTTTAAGCCATAAGTGTCACTATTATAATAATAATAATAATAATACATTTAAATTAGGTTTTATGGCTGTTAAAAATGTGCATCAGTAAACATCTTGTGTATTTTGGAGAGTATCATTATTGGTACTTTGAAATTCACTATGAATGCTCCCATAATGGCAATTATAAAAAGTGTTACCAAACAATTTTGATATGAATTCTTTGGGGAGATTTCTATACATAATAATAATAAAACTATAACCATTACTATTACCACTACTCCTACTTAATAATAATAATAATAACAATATTAACAATTATAAATGCTTAGGGAGTGACTTTTCAGATAACATTCAGACTCAAGTAAAAGCACATTTATAAAAATAGTGTATGTTTTTTAACAGAGATTCAAAAAATAGATCAAGGAGCAAGTCAGGCTCATCTCCTCCAAGGAGATTGTTCAAAAGATTCCCTCAGCCAGAAATATGGAATAAAAGAGGGAAAAAGAGAGATCTTTAAGTAAGATTATTAGATTTGTTGTTGCGTTGACATCAATCACCAGTAACTGTGGAGAAATAATCCATAGCAGGCATTGCTTTTGTTATTTAAAGTTATAGTTCTATGCACATGTTAAATAAGAGAAGTTCATATTTCCTGAAAGCACTGCGACGACATTATGTGTAAAGTCAAGATGACGTCCATGATGTTCTAATTGAGAAGACTAATAAAAAATACTGCTTTTTTGTTAGCTGTGTCTGCAAATAATTAGAAAAAGCAAGTGAGTCAACCGAGTCTTCAGCTATATATTAGTCAGATGTACACCTCAAAATAAGTTTCCCATGATCCTCTGAGTCTCTGGTCATCAATTGTACTGTTCTGACAACTAACAAGGCTGCAACACGCCATAAAATATAAATGCTCTTTGGCTCAGATGGTGACTTTGAGTAAGAAAAGTTACCTCAGCCCTGACAGACGTCTTCTCCTCACTACTGTGGAGAATAACGTATGGCTTTGGCCACAGCTTCCACATTCCCTGTGAGCCAAAGACAAGCATGAACACATCTCCGGACGGCAGATTTTATGGCAGCGTGGCCGGCCTCCATCTCCCTCCGCATTAGTAACTGTGTAGTTTAACATGTGCACGCCGCAACCTAGAGCTCGGACTCTGTGCCAGGCAACACTTTTCAGTGTTCCCATGAGTGGATATGTTTGTGACCACTCAGGGGACGGTGTCAGAAAATGTCACAGAGGAGGATGCTGTGGATACAAGGGGGCTAAACAAACAGGGAGGGGATATCTCTATCTCTGATGAAAGCCAGAAGGGTAACAAAAACCTTTTATTGACTGTTTCTCTTTCACTTCGGCCCTGTTTAGATGACAGCTTATAAATGGTTTCTTTTGTAATTTATCAATATTAGGAGCTTATGTTCCTTCTGCACACAGATTTACAAATATAAACTGTAGTTTGCATTCCAGACCACTAAATGGCAGCGCAACTTTGCAAAATATACTCGAAATCGAAACCCAAATCAAATTTTTTGTTGTTGTTGTGATGTTTGCAGGTGCTATCAGGTGGAAAATGTTACAGTTATTTTCTAAATGGAGTCGTGTTATCAAAGTTTTCAGAGGAAATGCGTTTTGCCAGTTATTACGATAATATGAGTTTTTACACTCTGAAACTCAATTTTGAAACATTGTATATTGACTTCCCAACATTGATAATGTCCTCTATATAACCAACCAAATCCCAGTTAAAGGTTGTTTTAGACGATAACTGTTTTATGTAATAACTGTCCCTCGGATGTATCGTTTTCTGCAGCAACTTGCAAAGTCAAGTGAGCCGCCTACATGGCCACCAAAAAGCATACACAATGCCCCTCAAAGCCGCTTAAGTATTGCGACATTTAGCAATCAAAGGTAGCCCAGACAAAATTCCAGAACCAGTTGTCTCATTTTAATTATGCCTGCTTCAGACTACACGATATTTTAGTCTTCAGTGGTTATTTTTCGACATTCACCTTCTCAGACCAATCAATCAATCAGCCATGAGATCATGTCGTATCTACGAGTTCTACTGCAGGTTTGACAATCCGTTCACGTCAAGTGATGTGACGTTCATGAGGAGGCGTGTCAACCCAGGCTACAGAAGTATTCTGTGATCCCAGCGACAACGCTCTTTTATTTTTACTCTAACTTATACTCTGTCGTGTTATTCCTTCTTCATCATTGTTCCAGTTAGCGGCGGTAGCATTGCGGAGTCTACCTGCCATCATGTTTGTGTTTAATCCTTCATTATACAGGATTAAACACAAACCTGTTTAACTCTTAACACTTCAGAACAGGCCGGGAACAATGTGACAAAAATTCTGACATTCTGGACAATAAATTGCTTTATTAAATTTCAGATTCCAACCAAAATTGTGTTTCCTGAGGCCGACATTAGACCAATTTATTATAGCCTTATGAATCAAACATGCTATATTTGGTTCAAACTGCAAGTGATGCATCCTGTGTTTCTATTGTGCTTTGTGGAAACTCTTACATGTTAAAGATAATGTTTTGTCCAGACTACGTGATTCTAGTACTGAAGGTTATACCTCACTCCTCTTCCTCATTTGAACACTGATAGGACTGGCTAAGAAGTTTGGCTGGCAGGTGTTCTAATCGTATGTCGTGTGTGCTTTAATTTAACTGTTTATTTGTTCTGAGTTGATGTTTAGTTTGACTGGATGAGAAACTGCTTTAACTATGGGGCAATAGCGAGATTGAACTCACAAAGTGTTTGAGTTTTTCTTAAGACATTATTTTCTTTTCTAAAGTGTGAGTACATTTTGTAATAATTGTTTTAATTATTAGTAGATCGGATTTTGTCCGTATTGTCTTTTTGGAAAGTGTTCTGAGACAACATTTGCTGTGATTTTAGACTATATAAATAAAAGTGACATAACACTGAAACTGCTGAATATGACTAACATGACATCGAATGAATAATGCATTGACTGAATGGAATAATAGAGATAAATAAAAATGAAAGGCCTCGAATCCACAGAAATAAATTATCCACTCATTAAATTCTAATGACAGCCCATTTCTGGGCTCCCTCAGAGTCTCGGATGCTGACTTTTAACGAGCGTGGAGGACTTATAGTTCCAGTACCGGCACACCTGAGCGAGGCCATAAACCAAAAATTCATATCAAACTCCGCCAAAGTATTTAATGAAGTGAGAAGCCATATCAGGCTAGGAATGTTTGGTAGAATTTCCTTCCTTTTGCCAGTGAAAACAAGTGTAATTGGAGGGCCATCCTCAAATATCCATTTTTTTCAGCTTTAACTGCACCTGGTTTGAAACTCAGGCGAGATGAGCAGCGGTGGCACCAGCGAGAACATTATTGCAAATCAAATCTTTATCTCTAGCCGGCCAAATATCCCCGACAGACAGGGTTAACGAGTGTTAATGTATTTACCCAGACTGTTTGGAGGAAGTAGCATGGGAACAGTCTGAGTCCTCCAATCTGTGGCGCAACAACAACGGCTCAGTCGCCATCTCCAGGAAGCTCGGCCAGACGATTCAGCAGGGGCTCGGGTGACGGATCACAGTTCTGCTGCTCCGTCGGCTGATAGCTGCTGCTTAGTGTTCCTTCATAGTTTTCTCTTTAGGATTAGGACACATTCAAGGACTGTTTCTTTTCGCCCCCAGGAAGATCATTTATCAAATTTATTTCAAATCAGTGCACAGTGCATGGCCCCCTAACCTCAGTGGTGAGCAGAGAGGGCCAGAGCAGTGAGATCATGAATCTGGTGCTCCTAAAACTCTCCCTGAGATAAATAAAGTGGGTCACAAAACTATATTTATTATATCTGTGATCTTGGCTAGGCGAGCTTGTCTCGTTCAGGGTTTACAGCCGTATATATCAACTAGACCACCAGGTTTATTTGATTGAATAACCTCAGAAGTTAGGGAACGGAGAGCAATGGAAACAAAAAGAGAGAGTTTTTAGAGAGATAAAATATTTTTTCTACTTCTGTCGACTAAAGTAAGGCTTGGTTAACCTCTAAGTGAAGTCTTCACTCCTGGTCTGCTACAAAAGCCAGTAAAAGGCATAGTTTCCCCATAAGAGAAGTAGGGTGTGTGAAATGTTACTAGATCATGAATCAGAGTAATCCTGATCAAGCTGCACATTTTGGTGTATTACTTACATCTATACTATAAAAGCTGTGAGGCTAGATACAATGTGCTGAATGCTTTACTATTTGTTTAAAAAACAAAAAACTTATTAAGATTTAAATTTTTTAATTAGTTAATCAGAAAAGTCGCTACATATAAAATATTATGCATTCCTCTATTTTCAGGGCATGCAATGTCAAAATTGGAATTTTGCAATACATTGAAATACATTATAAAATATGATAACATCTCTCTGTGACACTAATAACCATTTAGTGATGGCTCTTTTTTACAAATGTTTCTCCTGTTTCACCACTGCTAAGAAGAGATGATGACAAGATGACAGAAATGTTGTTTAACATTAACTGTGATTCGATCTTGTTGACGGCAGAGGACCAGACTGAAAAGTAGCTCAATGATGGAAGACTTTACCATCATCTCATTTTGTGTTAGTTGGAATCATTTTTGGATCATATTTGTTTCTCCTGCTGTGCCGGCTGAATTAGGATTTGCCTCCTCTCACTCCTCCATCTGCAACATGGACCCAATGATCCTACTTTTCCAAACCTAAACTTTGACTAAGCAGGGCCGAGTGGAGACGTCCAGCTGTCCTGATGTGCAAATCAATGTTTGGACCTTTGTTATACCATTGAAAGACTGTAGGAACCATCGAGTCCATCTGAAGTGTCCCTCACAATCACTCTTATCCAGTATTTCCAATGATTAGATGATTCATTTCTGGCAACACTCTTAAGGGGGCTCAGGTGCTAATGAGAATTTCAACTCAAGTCAAGTCAATTTTATTCATATAGCGCCAAATCCCAACAAAAATGATCTAATGAACGAAAAGAGCAGGTACTCTTCATTCTAGAGGGACCCAACAATTCCCACAGGAGCAAAAAATTTAAAGGCAGTGCAGAGAAAAAAACCCTGCCTTTTAACAGGCAGAAACCTTGAGCAGATGCAAACGTAGAATAGGCAGCCTTCTGCCACGACCGGTTGGGATGATGTTTTCAGAATTGGGAAGTAGCCTGAGATCATGGACTTCTTTACCATCCATCAGAGGACGAGAGCACTCACCATGGAAAAGGTATCGTAGAAGCAGCACTTTTGCCTTTTTGTGAAAGAGGTCAGCGTCAGGAAAGAAGTTCCCCCTTGTTTGGCAATGTCTATGCTAAGCTATGCTAACTGGATGGTGGCTGTGGCATCATATTTATCAAAAAGAAGTCTACGTACTCTATCTTCCGTTGCAAATATTTTATCACAAAAGCCCAATGAAGCTTTTCTTTAAAATGTTGAATTGCTCCTTTAAATTTAAGGCGTTTTGCTCCAGAATACAAAGCTGACTTTATAAGGCTGAAATGTTCTTCTCCAGGCATCATGACCAGCGAATCCCATGAAACTAATCAGAAATCTAATCAACAACTCTGCATGTAAAGTTCATTATATTTTAGAGGGCAATAAAATCCTTTTCTTCAGTTCATCGGGGGTTTCAGAACTCAGAATACTTTATTAATCCCAAAAGGCAATGCGAGAGTAAACATATTCTCAAACAAAAAACAATATTTAGACTCACCATCATCCAGGTAGATCTGGTCCAGCTCCTGTGGCTCCTGCTTGATGCTAACAGAAAGCGTTGTGGGGCTGCTCTCTACCTGAAGGGAGACCCGCCCCCTCTCAGGGCCCTTGGGGTGCTGCTGAGCCCCGGGGCTGGTGCTGCTGTTGATCGGCTGCGCTGGACTCATGCATTGGGCGGGAGAGAAGGGGACATCAGTTGGGGTGGAGGGCTGCGATGTTGGGGAAGAGGAGGAGCTGCTGGGTAGGTTGAGGCTGGGCGGCTGGTAGCGCCCAGGAGTTTCCTGAATGGTGGAGACATGTAGGATCGGGGAAATCTGGCCCGGGTGCTGGGCTCCTGGAGCGGGAGGAAGGCACTTTGTGAAAGGTGACAGGTCGTGCAGTTTGGGGCTGGTGCTCGGAGAGGACGAGGAAGGCTTGGCTGCCAATCTTTGCTGGCTGACAGAGTAAGCCCCGCCTACTATGCATGGCCTGAGGTCAGAGGTCATCATTGGGGATATGACCTGAGGTGGTAAGTATGTCTTTGGTGGCATTGAGAGGCCGGGACTGTGCTGGATGCAAACCAGAGGGGCATCAAAGTCGTCATGTGGCTCCGTCTTTATTGTAGGAACTGGAAGAAAAAGACGTTTAATGAAAAAACGCTGGTTCCAATGTGGACTGCATGTGTGTGTGTGTGTGTGTGTGGGCTCGTGTATGTGTTTGCGTGTGTGTCTGTGTGTGAGTGAGTGAGTGGGTTTGTGGCTAAGATACCCTCTGCCAAACAAACATTTGCATCAATGAGACTCTGTGTTTGAGCCTGGACTCTCCCACCCTGCCCAAAATATTCATAAAAGTAGAAAAAAGCAGGAAGGAAGGGATGAATCATCAACGCCAGAAATGTCCAGCTGTTTCCACAACCTTGTTAACATCCTCTTTCACTGATGATCTCGCTACCTTATGTGAGATATGAAGCTTCAAATTCAGCAGAAATAACCTTAGTCCTGAACTGTTATCCCCAACAGCAAGGGTATATGCCCAAAGACCCCCAATCCCCTACATTGTACAAGCAATCACTTTGATTGAACTCCTCAAATTAAAGTTAAAGTTATTTCCGAAAATGATAGTTTTTTGGAAAAAGATTAAAAAAAAAAAACTCCTCCTGGTGTAAAAGTGTAAAATATAATACAAGATAGATCTTCTCCAGTCGATTCGTATGCACCAACTTTGATTAACTTGAAACTTGTAGAGAAATGATGGCCCAAAAGCTTTTGGAGATAAATCTCCCCCTAATGTCAGAAAAATACAGCCGGTCTTTCCCCAAATCAATTAATTTCTTCCTCACGCTAAGGTCTATGGGGGAATGAAATTTCAAAAGATCTACGAAATCATTTTTGAGCTATCATGTTAACACAAAGGTTTTGCAGGCGGCGGTGATGACTATTCCATAATATCTCCTTCTATTCTGGGATATTAATTTGCAGTACTACAACATCGATGTAATAGAAATACCACAAAGTTCATCTTATTTTACACAGTTTTACGGGATAGGACCAGGAGGGCTCTCCATTCGGCACAAAAATGGGAATTTAACCACACGGAGGGATTTTGGCTGCAACATATCAACTTTGTCCACTAGAGGGAACTATAAACGCTACAACCTTTTTTCTGTGACATTAATCAATGTTTATATAAAAATCTAGCATTTTGCGCACTAAACATACAGCAATATCAGGGTAAAAGCCTGATTATGGGCCTGTCATGAAGAACCAGACAAAATGTGGGCTGATAATCTGCAGCTCCAGACACTACATCAGTGTTTTATAAGGCTTCATTCCAGTTATACGGCTGAAAAACTCATCGCTGCATCACTGAAAAGATTTAGTCTTCCTTCTAGTCTTTCATCTGAAGCGGTTTTAAGTTAAGTTCAGGTTTCAGGTCTTCCTCTTATAGATTTTTAATGTATATCATACAGGCGAGCTTTTTTAATTTTACATTTTTATAATGTTTGCCCCCTCAGAAAATCACCTGAGGCTAATTTAAGGAATAAACTGAGTTAAATACGGGTGCATCACGCCTGACAGAAGCCTCCACTGTCAACAGCTGTAAAAAAGGAAACACACTAACTGTAGCACTGAAATAGAAGCGGAGGCTTATTTTGGTCGTGTTGGAGGAAGTGTCGGTGGAGGAAGAGCAGAAGCCCGGCCACAGAGGCCAGCTGAAGACGTGTAAATCTGTGTGTGTCCACAAAACACAGTGAGAATCACCATAGTGTGCCGTAGGTCCCAAAATACATTGGTTGCTTTAGAGCAAGGTGAGCTAACACCTGCTGCAAAATAAAGTGTTGTGGCTTTTCATTTAAAAGTTTCAAAAATGAAACTTCATTCATTAAATACTCTGTTTTTAATGAATGAGATTAGAGAGCTTTTGACTGAACACCACAGAAAACGCTGACGTGCACAAAAAGCCTTCAGTGCATTTCGTATGAAATATAGGCAAATTACTGTTTTCTTGTTTTGTACATGAACATTTATTCATTGCTGCAGTCACTGCAGAGACAAAAGTACTCAAACATGTACATCAGGAGGGCATAAATGCTCCACCGCCACTTAACAAAAACAAACCTGTTATTTACTTATATGTTTGACATGTTTTCGATTTTATTTTTCAATAATTTTTCTGTTCCTGTTCCCTCATGAGCTCCATATCCCGGTGGTGCAGCACAACTATCACAATATATATTACAATATAACCTTCAGAGCTAAGAAACACAAAGTTACATTTTGGAAAAACGAAAATACAAAGGTTAAAAGCTAATCTAAATGAAGTGCAACACTTTTACAAGCCTCAATACAAATTTACAAGCACTTTGGTGTCAATTTGGAAAGGTATTTCAAATATGAAAAATGAATGGAATTTGATTTTTTTCTTGTTTCTTTGGATACAAAAATCTAAATGGTATTTCAATAATGAAAAAGGAGTCTGGGAAATCTAAAGAAATAATTTGAAAATCATTTTCTTATTTGTCAAAAAAAATGAAGAAAATTGCTAGGGAACAGAAATGAAAAAACATTGTCGAGTTTATTCGTAATCAGAAATCAACTGATAATGTTTATGGAATAGAGTGATGATTGACAGCTCCCAGAAGTCCCGCCCCCACTTGGCGCGTATTAAATGACCACATTTGGTCACGGAAAACTAAAAAACAAAATCGTTTCTGTTCCCTGCTGATTAACTATTAAGATTAGAAAGTGAAAATCAAACCCTTTATTTTACATATCTTTCGTTGTTTTTTGGTAACAAAAAGGAGAAACAGGAAATTTTTGGATCTCATAACAGAAAAGAAAATGTCTACTTGTTATTCTTTTTTTAATATTCATTTCTGAAATTAAAATCAAAGTCAACCTACAATCGGGACTAATATTATTATACAAAATATAATTACCTTTCACTAAATACCGTTGGTCTTTAAGAGCAGCGTGAGATCACAGCGATTGTCTACAATGGTCAGAAAAAGGAGAACTATATTGTTTACTGTAAATGTAAATTTGAGTAGATCTTTGAAAAAATTTGCGAATTAGTTTACAATACTGTACATTTAACAAGAGTATTTGTACTACCTCCTCCGTTCTTTCTCTTTTCTTACAGACTGGGCGATCATATGGTTCACATGCCACAACTGACTCTCACCCTTTAGGAGACACTGACCAGCCTAGCTGTCCCCCCTTCTCCCCCTTCTCCCCTTACGCTTAGAACAATGCTCCACTTTTACAGCGGGGCACTCCGTCACCCACGCACAGGGCTGGGCCGGTCCACTTGAATCACAGCTTTGAACCACCCACTGGATTTTTTGCTCTGAGCCCACAGTGCAATTAGCAGTGGTTTTCAGATTTCAGATGGCGGGTCAGTGTTTATATTTAGCTTGGCGAAAGGTTCTCTATTCAAATAAAAGGCTTTTCCCATGCCCCTCCCTCCCAGAGTACCCAGTCCCTGCGGCCTCCTACAGGTACAGTAAAGAACAGAGTTTATAGATTTATTTTTCTACAATAAAAGAACAACAGCGCTGCTTTGTTCCTCCCTAGAAAACCACCGAGGGAGATGGGGGGAAAACAAGTTGTTTGTTCACGTCTTCGCATGTTAAGATTCTGGCTGAAATGTTTCTAATTAGTCTGAAAAGAAGCGAGCAGAGAGAGGTGAGAGTAGTTCGGTGATGAGCAGAGAGTAAAAAGAAGAAGAAGCAGGGGAGCAGCTGGAGGATTGGAGCTAATCAGCAGGTGTTTTTATAATCTGGTGACACAGACTAATCAAAATCTAATTTAATTGAAGCAATAAGGCAAGAGACTGGCTGATAGGGAAAAAAACAATATTGTGTATTTGCAAAACTAATAAACAGGATTTCTTTCGACATTTAGGGTCAAACATTCCTGGTACAAACGAGACAGACCCTCTTTTTCTCGCTCCCTATTTATAAAGGGAGTAAGAAAAAAAACATTGATAGTATTCCACTGAATGAATGATGAAATAAAATAGTAGAGATTAGAAAAAACATTAAATAATAATAGTAATAAAAATAGTAATAATTATAATAATAATAATAATAATAATAATAATAATAATAATAATAGTAATAAAAATAGTAATAATAGTAGTAGTACTAATAGTAATAATAATAGTAATTAAATAGTGAGTAAAAATAATGTAATAAAAAAATAAATAGAAAGACATTAAATTCATGGTGAATATATAATAAAATAAAGTATAAATAACAGTAAGTGGTAATATAATAATAATAATAATAATAATAATAATAAAAAAACAATAATAATAAAGGAAAAAAAACAACAGCAGAGATCCCCATAATAATAAAATAATAGTATATATTTAATAAAATCAGATTAAAAACAATAGTGAGTATAATTAGATTTCAGCAGTGTGATTTTGTGAGGTAAAACCTCTTTATGTAGTTTATTACCATTTAATTTTTGCAAGCACTTGTTTATTCATTTATTTTTTTCACCATAAGTCCATACTGGTTTATGTCATAACCTGATTAAAAAAATTGATACAAAAATTAACTATTTATCTTAAGCCATTCTTGTCATAAAAACATAGTAATCAGCTCATTTATGTTATTATTATACCAAATGTGCTCCAAATTTCCTGAAATAGACAAAAGGGCGGACAGACGAATTCAACCCCCCTGATCATGTGGGCGTAGCTGACAGTGTTTTAGAATAAATGTTTCTACGATTATGTCCAAAGGCCCGGATTATAAATTGAACCCTGTTGTTTTTGGAGTCCCTGCGAACTACCCTAAATTCACTGAATGGAAAATGTTATCTCTGTCCTCGCTCATCACCTGTAGATGGATTTTTTATTCTCATTGGATGTCTTTTGGCAAATGGAGATCGTCATTTCGTGAAGCGGAAAAAAATGTAATTCTCTCTTAGAGAGTGAACAGTTAGTTACAACATCTATCGCCTGGGACTACACCTTGCTAATGCCAGGATTTTATCTCTGCATGTACGACACTGTAAAATATGGATTTATCCTCATAGAGTGTAATTTTTATCTCTTTCTTTCTTTTGACATTCTAAGTTTGAGTTTGTTCTAAAGTTTGCAGGAGGCCCTACAATTACAGAATGTATTGCGACTGGGAGGTCTAAAAGACCGTCAGTTACTTTAAACCCTTTAATATCATCACCAAGAAAGAATATATGCAATAACCATATCGAAAATATTGTTCTTTGCATATTTTATTTTTTTGCATCATTATTAATTTAATAGCTTAGATTCTCAAAATTAAGCCTAAAATGACACATTGTTTGGTAAAGCGTGTTTTTAAACAGTAAAAAAACAATCAGGCACACACAACTATTTCATGATAAAATTGTGTATCTCATGGGTAATAGTCTGTTTTAGTGGGTGTTTTTAGTTGTATCTAGTTGCTGAAGGAAAAACTGATGTATTGATTTTTATGAGGTTTTACCCAGATTTATATTTTGGGCATATCCTAGAGGTGATTACGTGTTCAACAGCATTTAAAACCAAACAAAAAGCTGTTTGGAGCGTTGACGTCATAATATGGTAAACACTCTCTTGAAACTATGTTCTTAGACAAATTGAAACCAGAACATTGCGGTTTAAATGCACAGATTTTCACCCAGAGGAAGGTTTTGGATTATCCTTGAAGTGAATTAATTTTGGTGACGTCCCACATATCGCAAAATTTGAAATAAAATGAGTTTCTTGGCAGTCACGTCACCATGTGGTGAACCTGCTGTCTTGAAACTCAGTCAGTTTGGTGTCCATAGATGAGTTTAAATTGGAAATACAGCTCTTTCGGCCTGTGGTGTCCCCCTGGGCTCCATCCTCGGCCCCTTACTCTTTAGAATTTACATGCTGCCACTGGGTCACGTTATAAACCGGTTAAGTTTGGTAATCACCTTGAGACAGCAGTTACTGTGAATTGGCGTTATGTAAGTAAAGATTCGTTGATTCATGGATTGATGGTTCAGTCACAACCAAACAGTTGAGCAGGATATAAAAGGGTTAAAAACTACTAATCCATGTTTTGACCGGAATACGGGGGTATTTCAGGACGCAGCAGGAAAACACTTCGGGATCCCCGAGTGTTCTCAGATGAAATATAAAGTTCCTCTCGTGAGTTTTGTGTCCATCCAGGATGAACTCTGTCTTTCACTTTGAGCTTCTCTGGCATTCTGCCACGTTGTCTCACACAATATTCAGAGAAAACAGTGTAAAACTCTGAGTTGATTGAGCCAATTCATATCAGCTGTTCTGAAACCGTATATCACCAGTTCCTCAACCTGGGCTTAGTCAAGCTCAAACCAAGTCACTAACTCAGAGTATGTTAAGCCTGCTTCTAGAATATACCCCATCCACTCTATTCTGGTGTGCAGGGTCCACAATCTGAGTTCTGTGTTCTTCAATCAGGCTGGAGGTTCCGAGAAACTTCGATCACCAGCGCAACTCCGCATCATTTGCAATCGTGCTAAAATTTTGCACATGTATTAATACAGCTTGAATACACCCTTTTGATTTAAGCATCTTAGAGAGTGCTTGTTGTTGCGATGTGTTTGATACATTTTGTTGGTAGAGGAAAGACTTTATATTTTATTGGTTTTCATTAGAGGTGGAGGTTCTTTTTCAGCGATTCATGATTCTTAAATTGTTGTTTTACATTGTGCTGCTGATTTAAAGCCAGGTTTCCCATCAGGAGTACAGTTCCTGATCCCTGAACTAACAACTACTTAAGATGATCTACTAACAAACAAACAGGCAGACTAACCGCCATGAAAACATAACCTGTTTGGCACAAGTAGCAATAAATCCACAATAAATGCTGCCGTCTAAACAACCACGTAAATGATAATGTTGATTTATACGACACTGATCCCTTATAACTATAGTTTTGTCCCTAACGCCCGCCCCTTACAGGTGGGCGGAGCCTCAACAGCCACATGTTGTATCATGCAGTTGGTCGGTGTGTGAGAGGAGAGACTCACGGCTGGCGGGGACGTAGGTGAAGCGCTGGCACTGGCTTCTTTTCCTCTTGCCATTGCAGACGTAGAAGTTGACGTGGACCGGAGTGGAGAGTCTTTGGTTCCGATAGGGAGGGATCTCAACAAGGAGGGAACACTGCAACAACGAAGAACGTCAAGTCACAATTTGAGTAAATAATGAGATCACGCCTGAACCTTTTTGCTATTGGTAGAAAAACTATATTTCAGCGTGAATTTAATCTGCTTTTTTAATCTAACACTGTTTATTAAGCTTTTTTGTGACTCCTTGTTTCTCTTGTGTCAGTAATGTCTCCCTCTGGGATAAATGATGTCATTTTATCACAAATTTTATCTAATTTTACTTTTTTTAAATTCGAGTTAATTCCTCACATAACGTTACATGAATAATTTAAATGAAGAGACAAACATATATAGCCAATAACCCAAATGTTATAATCAGTATTCCATATTTAAATTCCATTATCAAACTTCTGTAAACTGTAAACGCCATAATATTCACTGTGAGTTTGAATGATGAACGGCAGACGGAAAAGGACACAATCATTTTCTCCTCTGGGAATAATTATATATATTTTAACAAAAAAAAAACGATTTGATTAAATACTGCTAAAATTAGACACATAATCAACTTTTATTCAGTTGATGAATGAGTTCAGATGACTTAGTGATGTAGTTGAGACAAGAAACTGAACTGCTGTCAGCGTGAGCTGAAAGTTCGGATATTGAATGACTCACATGAACAAAAGTAGGAGGTGGAAATGTAATAGTGATAAAACTGAATTAAAAAACAGTGAAGGTAAAGCAGAGCGGATAAAATTTCATTGTTTGCTCCAGTAAAATGTTCCCTACAATGCTTTTTAATCCTTATTACAAGATTACCAAAAATAAGCTTTGTTTTCATGATTTCATGATTTTATATATGATCATAAACACCTGAATGTAGCGTGCTGGTGTTTGATTAATAAGTAAGAAGCTGATTTCTCTGAGATGTTCTTTTGTTTGTATTTATGGAGGAATTATTTCCAAACAGAAATGTTTCCCGTTGATCAGGATTAAAAGAGTTTTCAGGACCGCTGGTCTGAAAATCAACTTTTCTAAAAAGCAATGCCTGATCTTTGGTGGCACCTTTGTCCTGTGGTGTCCCTCTGGGCTCCTTCCTTGTTCCCTTACTCTTTAGCACATACATGCTGTTACTGGGTCAAACTACAGACAGGTTCAGTCACATTTATAACAAAAAAAAGTATTGACTCAAAATGAGCTCAACAAAACATCTGAGCAGAACCTTTAACCCATTTGAGATTTGTCTTTCGAGATAGTAAAATATTACTCTACTTCTCCATCCTTTTGAATCCTTGGTCTTAAATTTTGAGTGTTTTTCTGGGCTGCGGATAAAATCTGAAAATCTGGTTGTAATCCTGGAGGAGGGCACCATAGAGAGGGAAGAGAACCAAAGTGAAGTTATATAAAGCCATAACTGTTTGCACAGTGAATAACTCAGCTTTGGTGAACACACCGAAGTCCAGATAATTTATTTCTCATGCTGTCCGCTGAGGGTTATCCTTGTGTGAATATAAATGTATGTATGTATATATATGAGGGTCTGCTCAGTAGCCAGGGAGGAAGTCATCTGCTAAACAGTGCTGCGGAGGACGGGCGGCCCTGACATGAACAGCAGCACGCTGACACACGTTAGATTAAATCACTGCAGTCGTAAAGTCAAGTGAAGCCAGATGAGGCTGCGCCGCCATCCATCTGTGCTTCAGAGAATTAGCCGTTAGAGACTCTGGAAACAGTTTGCAGCGCGCAGGAATATTTGCAGCTCTTCAGCTTCTTGCTGCAGCTTGCCAATTTACACATATTGATAAGAAACAGCCTTAATTCTGCATCCAAAACATGCAGCACTGACATCATTCACTTGGATGTGAAAGCTTTATATGCGGTTGTGAAACCACCTCAGCCCATCTAGGAACGGACAAGCAGTCAGTTTGTGTCAAGGCATGAAAGCAGGCGCTGATATCTTCACCTGACAGGAGGGATTCCTCTCAGGTGGAAGGAGGGAGGAAAAATGTGACAAATTGAGACTGAAGGAGGGTTCTTGGACTCCTGTAGTTAGTCTTTCCAGACCATTTATCTGAGTTTGTATCAGTAATCTGTAATGTAATTGTCAATAATTCTTGAAATTAAAAATGAATTATACCCCTTCTCTCTCATCGGTTTCACTCTCAGCATGTGAGGGAGGCCGCGAGATGTTCTGGATTCTGCGGTTTGGTCCGAGTTGCAGTGGATCAGCAGAGGTTAAACATGGCCAAAGAAGCGTCAGTGTTTAAAATGGGTCCAATCCAGCAGACTGGGCCGAGAGATGAGGGGGGGGTTCTTTGTCTATTCAGGCAGACAGATTTGTCCCAGCAGACGCTGTAGGTGTGTGTTTGTCCCAGCGATACAGTGTATGTGTTACGCAGCAGGAAGACACAGGGAGCAGGTGCAGGGCATCACACATAGACATCCTCTAATCCCATAATCTATCTCCTAGACTCCCATCACCACATCTCTCTCCGTGTCACAGGCCAAGACACGGACACACAGCCAAGCACAAACTCCCACAGACCGAGGGTTGAACTTTTGAAAACCTTTTCCACACGTTTCAAACACAACACTGCTGTTTCCCCTTAGGCTGAGAAAACACACTCATATTCCAGTTACACCAGTGCACATCAGCGTGTGCGTCCTGAATGTAGCCGCCGAGACGTCCTGTATTTTCTCCTAGAGATTATCACAAAGATATAAAATGAGCGAGAAAGGGCCGATTAAAAGTAAATGTGAACTCGCCCTTTGCTGTCGTCGGTGACAGCAAGGGAACATTCACAAAAAGACCCCTTTCCCCTGCATTGTACAAGCAATCCCCCTGATTGAACTAATAAAATTAAATGTAATGTTACGTGGCTGCGATGGCTTGAAAACTTTTAAAATAAAATACACTATCCATCTATAAGTCCCAAAACAGGGACATTTGCACTTTTGGTAGATAAAGCTCCCCCCAGGGACGGAAATATACTACTGACGTTTCTCAAAATCATTGCAGTTCTTCGTCGCACTGAAGTCTCTAGACAGTAGTGCGAGGAAGAAGTGGATTGATTTTAGGAAAGACAATAGGGGAAGCTTTATCTCCAAAGCTTTTGGGCCATTATTTCTCAACTGTTGGTTTGTGTCTTATCCTTCTATCTACGAGATTATAGTATTTTTAATAACAAAAAACACATACAATAAACTTTTTCTATTTAACTCACAATTTACTTTTATTTTTTCTCTTACAGCTATTCATTCCAGCAGTAAGTCTTCAGTATTTGACTTTCTGTGGATACAACTGTTGGTATTAACCGTTTAGCTGAGCTCAGCACATTTTAATGAGCTCTTTCAACTGATGTGTAAAGTTGTATGTGAATAAAGATTAATCAATTACAAGAAAAAAAAACAGAATCATCATTGGTCTTATCAATATAAAATGAGTTTACAACGGTAACATTTCTTAAGGGAAATATTCCTTGAGTGAGTGATATAAAATAAAGAATAGAGGAGCATAAATATTATGAGGTTATTAAACGTCATTAAAACGTTTGATCATTTTGTTTTTCATACTTCATCATTCCTTCCTGCTGGAATCTGGCCATACAGATGGCGTCTACTAGAAGGCTTTGCGTGTTCCTCTCTTGATGTAAGGTAATTGGAATTTTGTTTGTCGTACTCACAGCGGGATGGAAAATCATCCTTGTTTGGGAGGAGGAAAAATTTCACGGATGGTCTCAACCTCAAGCAAAATATAAAATGGATTTGGAATTAGGGTGATCTACTGCTTTAAAATAAAGTTATCAATAAGATACAGATGTATTTGTAAATCTGGATGTGGGATTCAGAAATGAGAGGAGCTCAACTGGATTTTTTTCCCTCTTTAAATCCAGGCTGAAAATAATTTCTGAATTAGTTGTTTTCATCCTGGAGGCTTTCGTCCAGAAATCAAACTGGATTCATTATAATAGCAGTGTCTCACTTACAGACTTGGAGACATCTCTATCCACCTTGGCCTCGGTCTCCCAGAGATGGTGACCATCTAAGAAAAAAGAGAGAAAAAGTCCTTTAATGACAAATCAGGAATTAATCCGCTGATTATCTGTTACATCAGAGTTAAATAAACAGAGAGCCGACAGAATGGCCCACATCATCGAGTCTGACCCGCCACCAATGAGCTCATATCCTCAGGCCGACAGACCTGAGACAGACGCAGACGATGAAATCTGATGCAATACTTAAAAAAAAATAACTCCAGTCATACCAAAGAGATGAGCGACATCTTTGGTGGATGAAAGAAACCTTGACTGGAGCGCTGAGAGGAATCCCAACAAGCTGGAGCAGCTGGCCGGCTCATTAATACACAACCGCTGGAAACTTAACTCTCAAACTTCTAACTTCTCCTGTTCTCACAGGAATCCTTCTGTTATCCCCATACCATGATTGTTAAACTGTATTTTCTCCGGGCATGTGTTTTTCTTTGCCACAATAAATAGGCTTTCCCATCAGGCCGTTAAATAAGGCATAGCACGAGCTGTCAAAAAAAGCATATGTGACTTGCCCAATGAGGCGGGAGTGTAACTTTAATTCACCATCTAGACTCAAAAGGAAAAGAGTGTAATTTTTTTTGAGACCCCTGACTCATTAACAAGGCCCCTAAAAATATATTTAATGGCTCTGAGAATGGCATTACGTGGAACAGAGACGGCAGTGAAAAGAGAAAGGTCAGCTGTGGCAAATCCTTCTTGAGGAGAATTAGGCGAGGGCCCTGTTGCTCAACAGGCTGTCAGCAGTGTGATAAACGGAGCGTTTGAAGCGAGCAGACCTCGCCGTGCAGATGGTCGGGGTAGCACTCGGAGCCGTGAGGTGGCAGAAGTGGAGGAGGTGCGGCTTTGAGACTGACTGCTTCTGTTATGTCTGAAGAGACACTGGAGACTTCATCACTGGCGTGATCTCACCTCCCCTTCCTTTACCTTCACTGTCCGCAGCGTGAGGGTCGGAGCAGGGATGGAGATAAGACATCTGTTGTTTCTTCAAAATTTCCTCACAGTGATACAGGGTATCCAAATAACCATAAATAAAGTAAGGCCGGACTGCAAGCCCTCTGATTTCTTCGATTATTGCGTATCTCATAATAAACTATGTCAAATCTTCTAACTAAATTTAACATACAATGAAGTTTAATTCTAAGATCTTATTTATTGAACCAAAAATATACTTTATGCTAATATCTACTGGGTCTGTGTGAAAGAGAGAGAGATTATGAGAGACATTAACCTGAAAACTACCAAACTGGATTGAGAACTGCTTCCTGCTGGACTAGACCCACCCAGACCTGATCAGTACCAGCCTTCTTCAGCCATACCATCACTTCTATGAGCATCTTCATAAGCAGGAAGTTGGCTCCTAGGTCTCACCAGTAGCACACTATGCCAAAATCAGAAGAAATTCCAGCAGATGGTAGAAATCCATCAGTCTGGGAAGGGTTCCAAAGCTGTTTCTAAGGTTCATGGACTCCACGGATCCACAGTGAGACATATTATCTACAAAAGGAGAGACTTCGAGCACTAGTGGACATTCGGGGAAATGGACCACCTTCCAGAATCCTTCCAGGAGCACGGTGAAGACTCATTCAGGAAGTCACAGAAGATCCAGTGAAACCGAAAAAGGAAACTGCAGGGTTCTCTGACTCAGTAAAGGTCAGGGGTCACGGCTCCACTATTCACAAGAAACTGGACTAAAAAGGCATCATGGGAGAGTGGAGAGGAGAAAGTCACTGCTGACCCAGAAGAAAATTAAGGCTGGTCTCAATTTCACCACAACACACCTTGATGACCCTTAGAGCTTCTGGGAGAATCTTCACTGGACCCGATGAGTGGAAAGTTGAACTGTTTGAAGACAGGGTTCCCGTTCCATCTGGTGGAAACAAAACACAGCATTCCACTAGAAGAACATCAGACCTACGGTCAAAAATGGAGGTGGCAGTGGAATGTTGTGGAGATGCTCTGCTGCTTCTGGGCCAGGACGACTCGCCGTCATGAAAGGAGACATGGATTCTGCTGTACAGCAGAAAGTTCTGAAGTAGAATGTCGGGTCATGCAGCGAGATAATGGTCCAAATCAGATGAGTAAGTTTACTTCAGAATAAATCAAAAGAAACAAGAGTAACCCCGTCAAAGCCTGGACCTGAACCCCATGGAGATGCTGTGGTGGCACCGTGGGATGGAATGTTTTTCTTTCTATTTCTAACCTCTTTTACTTTCATCAATCCATCTTACAGATATTACCACATACACAAAACCCACACAAGGAGCTGACTGTCTTTTAATCTTTTGTGCTTCCGTTTGTGTTAATGTTATTTCTGACTCATTTCTAAAACGCCTGTGCAAACATGCATAGTTGTGTCCTATCTGTCTTTCAGTTAAAAGAAAGAGGAAAGCATTACGTCAAAAACAAAGGTTTTCAAGATTTATGACAGATCGACAGATTCCAACATCTCAAAGAAGACAGGCAGTCCAAAGGACAGAGAAAAGAAGGTATGGATCAGAAACCAATGCAGAAAACTGAGTCAAGCACTGAGCCGATCTCGTTCTCCATGAAAGCTCCTCCGTCTGTAAAACTGTTTGTTTGACTAAAACTTCAATCTGAGCCTCCGTCTGTCTTTTTTCCCTCCTTTCTCCTCTCCTCTGTCTTTTGCTGCCTGACTTTACTTTGGGAATCTGTCCAGAAGGGAAGCCTTTGCAGCCGGTGCTGATCCACAGGAAGTTAGCATGTTTTTCAGATGTCTTTTTCAGATACCCGTCTGCTTTTCTGCGTCCCTCACAACATTTTTCACATCAGAGCAAAGAGAGAGAGAGAAAGCGAAAATCAATTTAGCACTTTGTTTTCTGTGTCCAGCTTCCTTTTGCCAGGAAACTTCTGGGGATACGAGCTTTGAGGAGCTGGATGCGTGGGATGCCTCGGTTTGAAGAGAGAGTACCGCATAATTGATAACCACAGAATGTAATTGATAACCACAGAATGTTCCAGAGTTATAGGGCAACATCTGCACAACGCCTGCACTGATCCAATTGAAAAACTTGAGCAGCAGCTACTCTCTACTTCCCCTCCTACCAAATTATAGCAAGCACAATATGGTTTCTAACTCTTGGCCCACTGTACTGGACCCCATCCAATATTATCTAAGTAAAACATCTCAGCCTAGAAACTCTCCCCTAAACCACCCCGACCATATAAACCCAGTACTCTCTCCAGCTCTCACAACGTCCAAGCTCTGCTCGCCTTGGCTACAGCTCAGCCTCACAGAAGTCTAACAATTCACATTTCGTTAGCAATGATCTATACAAATCATTACTCTCCCCGAGCAGACATAACACAGAGCAGTCAATGGCACAGCTCAGAGTCAAGGCAGCCGGCAGGGACACACAATATACAATACCGTTATTTGTCATGCAGGGTTTATAAAGGGAATCAAACAGCTCCTTGTGCTCCTTAATTGGAGATGGGTGGAGTGAGAGTTGGGTGCCCAGAGTGAAACAGCGGGGTGGCGTGTGCCCAAGCCCTCATAACATACAGTAAATATAAACACATGCTCTACCCCGGCCCATGTGGCCCGCTGAAAGAGTTCCCTTGTCCTTTGACTGATTGCTAAACCTTCTTCTTTCCTGCTGCCTTGAAAAACACGTGGAATTTGGATGTTGAATGCGGGTCACCGCGGCGGGGAGGGAGGGTGGAGCTGAGGTCTGAGCTGATATATTGGCAGCGGCGGAGGAGTCCTTGACATCGCCTCTTCAAACAGGCAGGACTTGCAGCTGCAGTGGCGCCCGTCACTGCTAGTCAGCTGGAGGCAAGGCTACGCTTTCATCAATGTCTAGAGTTTAACAAACGGGATTCTGGGATTTTTGTGAATCATACGCTTTAATTTATGAAAGATCAGCCCTGTTGTTTATGTGGCTGTAATGGATTTGTTTATGAAAACAGCTATTGTTCTCAGAAGTGTCAAAGGCAGCCAAACCACTGAGCGGCCTCAAGTGGAAGTCATTGTTCAGTAAATGTTGTTGACCACCCCCTCCCTCTTAACCGCTGCTGAAAGCCGGCGAGGCTAACAAGCGAGGGCCTCCAGGAGGCGCCGGCTGTGAACGACCACATGTTGGAAATAACAACAACAATTAGCTCCAAAATCAGCATTTTAAAATCACTCTTTATCATATTTACTATTTCATTCCATTTTCATCTACTTATCCAGGGTCGGGTCAGGGTAGCAGCAGACCAGGAAGGGTGTTCTGAGTTCTGAGTTCTGGATTTACCCAGCGCTGGCTGGAAAACCTCCAACCTGGGGCATCCTGGTGGCCAACTGATACCCGAACCACCTCAACGGGTTCCTTTTGACAGGAAGGAGCAGCGACTGCACTCTGAACTCCTCCAGACGCCTCATCTTTGCACCTTTCTCTGCCCAGCTACTCTATGAAGGAAGCCAAATGAATGTGCAACATGGAAGTTGTGACACCTTGGGAGACGTTGAACTATGTTGTCCCCGACAGCAAGGGTATATCCTCGAAAAGCCTCCAATCCACTGCGTTGTACAAGCGATCCCAATTCGTTCAACTTTTTACAACACACAACGCTATACTTAATTAAATTGAATGTGCAAAATGACTTCTGCTTTGACCAATGACCAACTGAGCCACCGTCGCCCCATTTGATCTGTGATTATTACAGGTGACTCCAGACAATATCTGACAGTCCTTCACACGGTCTAGTTTTCAACTCCCCTTACGTGATCAGCCCTGGCCGGGGACAATTAGACGTGGAGAACTAGTACAGGTCTCTATTTGTGTCGAGCTACGACTTGCTGGCTGTACAAAGATGGTTGAAGAAAAACACAGCGGCTGAGGCAGAGGCGCGTCATGGATCAGGGAAAAGGTCATTCCCAGTGAGGCTGGCTGCAGCAGACCAGGCAGCTGGCTAGTGCAACAGGCCAAATGTGAAAATACGCTTTTCACTAAAGGGCTTCTCTGCAAGGGTGTCCTTCAGGATCTCTCATTCCCTCAAATTAAGCTAACATCACTCAAGTTGGGAAAACACTGCACATTAAAACACACTTTATTGAAAAGGACTGAAAAGGAAAAACATAATAAAGTAGAGAATTTCGGTCCAAGGACACAGACGAGCCAGCTACTGGAAAAACTGTGTGGATGTGGATAGGATGTAACATCCATTAAAGGCAAATTACATGTAAATCAGTTAAGATCAAAAGCGCTTAAAAATGTAAAAATAAGCAAAATGTAGAAACCGATTATGAGACGCACATCTTTAGTGTGTGTGAAATGTCATTGAACTTTGTCCAGGGGTTTTTGAAGAGTTGTGTTCTGTTCTGACAGTCAAAGGTAACCCAGTACGGCTCTTAATAACTAACTAGACCTACGCTGTCATCCACGACTGTAAGGATATATCCCAGAAAATCTCCCACTCCCCTGTGTTCTACATGCAATCCCTCTGATTGAACAACTCAAATTAAATATGAAGTTATAGCCTCCCTAAGTGTGTAAAACATGAACTATTATATATATATACAATAAGTAATGTACACGATAGACTTCCATGATTCGATTCATATGCACCAAACAGTGACTAAAGAAAGTTCACAAGAAAGTTCCCCATTATGATATATACAAGACATAAATCCTTAACTTGATTCAAATGCACCGAATCTGGACTAAATAAGATAAGATAAGATAAGATAAGATAATAGGACCAAAGGTTGAGAAATGATGGCACAAAAACTTTCCGAGATAAATAACTCCCTATGATTTCAGGAATATGCATCCGATCTTTCCCAAATCCGGCCCGTTCGTCCTCGCATTAAGGTTTATGGGGGTAATAAAATTGAAAAAGATCCACTGTATAGGTTTTATTGTTTTAACACGAAATATCTGCGGTGGTGGAGATGACGATTCCACAATATAGCCGCCTCTTCAGGGACATAATAGAAAAGTTGTTTCTCACAAAGAAAAGCAAACATATCAGCACACTAAATATAACATATGATAAAGCAGAAAGATGAACCTTCTTGCTCTGATTTTCATTTGTTTGGTCAATTTACTATCAGACACCAAATTCCACAAGAAACTCCACTCAAACTCTACTCTAAACAACACCAAACAAAAGGAGACAAAGGTGATTACAGGATAGCAGGGCCTCATTTCCAAATGGAGGGACTTATCAGGGACAGGATCTTCGGGGGAGGCTGGAGCGAATGGAAGCAAGTTGAGACTTGGGCGTGTTTGGATTACCACCCATACAGGAACCAGTCGTAACGGATTGGCTGTAACCAGGAGTGACAAGTGAGCCGGTGCCTCTTGATTATTTGTATGGTTGCTGCAGGGGGGACAGGAGGAAAGAGCAAAGCTGACATGAGGTTAATGTTTTCAGATGTTGACTGGGGAATAGGTGAGAGAGTGCGTCTCTATGGAGGAAACAAGGGATTTCCTCTGCGTGAGTCACGGCTAGCAACAAGAACATTCTCAAAAACACACGAGCCCTTCCTGTAACTGTATCTTCCTCTCTCGCTGTCAAACACAAGGCGTGTGTCGCAGCTCCAGAATCTCATTTGTCAGCAGAGTGGAAACATCATTCAGACCATTGGACAATAAAAACAGGAACCAAAACAAATGAAACCAGTTTGTTGGCAGAGGCCCGCTTCTAATGACAGGGCAACAAAAACACATACGGAGGATAACGCACGCGCACAGCCCACATTTTATATTACCGCACTGCCGTCACAGTTTTTGTGAGTGCTTAATTGAAAAATCTGCAGGCGAATTGCCCATCGGTACAATTAAATGACTCCACTTTGTGAGTTTGCTGATTAAACCATTTCTCAGAGCTCTGCTTTGAGCAGAATTTCAATAAAAGCCTCGTGAATTTCAGCTCCACGAGAGGATGTGTGAATTTCATCAGCTGTAATACATCCTGACGTGCTTCTTCACTTCATAGTACTGTATCCTATTAAATCAATGATGCCATTTCACCCCAGAGAATAACGATGTCTCCTCTTATCTACGGCATCTATTTATACAGAGTGCAGCTGTAAGGGAGCACCAGAGAGACCCGTAGGGATCTCGGCGAGTTAATGAAGCGAGTGCTGTAGGAAAAGAAGGAACTGGGATAAAAAAGGTGGAATGATAGAGGGAGAGCAGTGTTGTGGAAGCCTGGCTCAAGGGTTTTTCCATGGTAGGATTGCCCAGGAATCTGTTGCTGGTGCCAGACGTGGGGAAACCCTCATCCAAAACAAGGGAGCACACGCATCCACACCGGTCCAGAGTCCACCCACGGTCCTAAAGACAGCCGAGTTAGAGGAACATTTAGAGGACGGAGCTAACTAAGGTTACTTATTGTCTCTGAGTTGAACATGGAGGAACCGCTAAGAGAGGACAAGATGACTCAGCAGAAAGCCAAAGAACAAGAAACATTCATTTCTCAAGGTCAGTCAATCTGGCAGTAATTCCGGATTAGTTAAGGTTCACGCGGGGACAGCACACTCTCGTTCATTTGTTGTCCTGCAACAAACTTGCAAACTCAGCCATTTTTTTTTTTCGTGGCAAAACACATTCATTATAAGCCATTCACCTTGCTGCTGTCCTCAAATAGTATTCTCTCCAACCGTTACTGCTTTTATGCTGCTGTTAGACAGGCCCTCCACCTGCCCATCTCCACCTAGTCCCATTACATCCATATATTATTTATGTATTATGTATTTCTTAGAGTAAATATTGTTTTTTTTATATTGTTATTGTATAGTGCAATATTTCTATTATATTTCTATTATAGTGTAATATGTCCTGTACTATTTGTAGAATAGTATAATATTTTTAGTTTAATGTAATACTTATATTTAGGATATGTATTTTATTCTGTTATATTGCCCTATGTTCTCTTTGCTGCTGTAACCGTGCAATTTCCCCGTCTTGGTACTAATATCTTATCTTATCTTACGCTTCATCATTCATCAGTCTCAGCAGTCATCAGCCACCACCACCAGTATCAAGACTCCAAAGAGGGGGACTATACCTGCTGCTGGTCAAAGTAGATACCTGTCAATCATTGTCTCCCTGAAGAGTCTGAGCTTCGAAGACTTTCTGACTTTTCAGATCAGTATTGCACATCATCTGTTGTAATAAACCTTCATCTTTACTTCATTAATTTCTCTCCTGTATGAAATATATATTTAAGTCCTGGTTCAGTTATCACTGCCAGTCTTAATTCTCAATTCTAATCTTTCATCAGATCGGTCATTTTTCTGTATATGTTCACATTACTTTGATTAACAGTTCACATCCCTAAACTGACCCACATGTGAAAAAAAAACAATAAAAAAGACTTCACGCGCAGCGGGCTTTCAATACGGAAGCAATGTGGAAGCCGCTGAAGTAAGTTTGAACACTTTTGTTTGTAGTAAAAATGTTCATAGTGATGTTTTTAGCGTTTATAGTGACATTTTCACAGTTTTGTGACGCCGACATCAAGATGGAAGATGAGTCGCATGAATTCCCGTGTCGGATTTTGAAACACATGTGGAAGTAGCTCAAATCGTAACTGGAAAGGATCAGATTCCGATATATTGATTGTCCTATTCACACTGCCAGATTTTCCTGTAGAGTGAACGAAGATGAACTCTGCACCAAAAGATACAGAACAAAAAGCATATGGATGAGGTGACCATCTGACAGAACATCTTTTATAATGTATCTTCTACTCCTCATATTGTCAAAAAAGGCTCATCACCTAATGACGTTATTCTCATCTTTGTATATAATAATGATCCATTATTTAATGGTTCATTTTCATATTTTACATATGAATAGATTCCAGTCCGAGAAAGAACTGAATTGATGTTGGGAAAGATCAGGTGTATATTTCCGACATTAAAGGGGAAGATTAATCTCAAAATAAGTTTTTTAGGCTATCATTTCTCAACCCTTGGTCAGATTTTTGCCAGCTACACATTAGAGGAGAAAACGCCCGATTAAATGCCGGATTTGGCTCCCAAGAGGTCGGCGGGGCGTGGCCCGATTGTCTGTGGTCTCTCGTGTTTTTTAAAATCGGTTAAGATTTTGGAAATCCTCTAGTGTGTATATGCAAGAAACTCAACCATGAAGAAAAGTAACAACTTCTGCTTCTCTATCCACTTATTTCTTTCTTGTGCTCTACCTAACGGTAAGAGGCACAAAACACGCCGGTAAAAATGTCTTTGAAGAGAAACTTTTTACTTTGGACATTTAGTACATTCCAAGCCCATATAGTTTTTCACTTTTACTGCAGTAAAGTAAACCTATACTCTATATGAATGTACTAAAGTCACTTTGTGTACTTTTTTGACCTCACGCTAAATACAGTCGTGTGCTTTGTGTGGCTAATTCCTCACAAGAAGCCTATAAAAAGTGTATAAAAAGTCCAAACAGTGCTTCAATTCCTCCCATTCACACAAAAATGAACGAATGATAGCAAATCAGCTGACTTCACATCCTATTTTTAGTATTTGGTCTCTTTTGTGTTCATTTTTTGTTTGGAGTTGGACTCAGAACCAATAACCTTTAAATGTCCTCACCAAGGAAACAATAAATAAGTATTGTTTTGTATATTTATTTACTTAGGCAATCTAAATTTACCAATAAAACCACAAAAAAGTACCAAAAAAACAAACAACCATTTATTGCATGTAAATAGTCCAATTTAATTAGATAACAGTCAACATTTCGGTAAAGTGTGTTTTAAGAAAACAATTTGACGCTTATTAGACTTTTTTTTATTGTATGAAGTTACATAATACTATTTAGTAAGCCCTAACACACTTTAATATGCAAAAAAATCCTACTTAACGAAGAGGACTTTTTCAATAGCAATGGTTATTGCCTCCTCTTTGGTGGCCCCTTTGACCCGTGGTGCCACCCAAGTGTCATTCCTCGGCCCCTTACTCTTTAGCACATGCACGCTGACACTCGGTCATATTATAAAGTGGCTCAGTCACATATTTGAACAAGAAATAGTGATTCCAAATGTGTTCGACCAAACAGTGGAACCACACATTAATTAATGTCCTCACTAAGAATTTAAAACTATGGGAGAATTCATTTTGTTGCATATTTTTTTCTTTGGGGAATATTTTTGAAACTGTAAATTTTCCATAACATGACAAATTGTTTCGGACAATCATGTTATTAAAGAGTTAAAAAACAAACAGCCTTATACATTTATTTTGTGGATATATGTACATTTTAATTCGATTAGCTCAACTTTTTGTTTTGAAAGTCATTTCCTTAGAAAAAAACCTTTATTTTTACAAACTTCTTTTTGTTGTATCATGTTACATAATTCTTTTTTGTAAGTTCTCACATGCTTTTAAATGCGAAAAACTGCCTTATCTTCCTTATTTAATAGGTCTTTAGGTCAATAGCAATGTGGTTAATGCCTCCTCCATAGTGGCCCTTTTTGACCATTGGTGTCCCCCAGGGCTCCACCCTTGTTCCCGTACTTTTCAGAATGTACATGCTGCTACTGGGTCACATTAGAAACCGGTCGAGTCACATTTTTCAATAAGAAATAGTGACTCAAAATGAGCTCAACCAAATAGCTGAGCAGAACTTTCAAGGTTCAAGGGGTCTCAATCTGCTGCTTTTTGCCCACCAAAACTTGAGTGGCCAAGCGAACTGCACCGACAGAAATATGCAGTGTTGTGTTTAAATCGACAAAAAAGACACCTAACATGTGTGAACACATTATTCCATTATCAAGATTAGATATTACGATGTTTTGAATTGAAGACATGAAGAGGAATATGGCATTTTCTATTTGGAGATTTACTCCAGTATATTCTATTTTTAATTCCTTTTTAGTGATTCCAAGAACTGTTTCACGATCTTTATGCATCCTGTATCTGAGTGGTTGTGGCTTTGTAGCGCCGTTTTCCTTAATGTCTTGGGTTCTGGTATTAGCACCGTTTTTTCCTCTCCAAATGCTGCTTATGTTATCAACTTAATGATATTTTCCTAATTTGCTTATGTTTTGCCTATTTCCATGTCTTTTTCTTTCTTTGCCCCTTGTGGCCACCATAAAAAATTGCCTTGAAGGATAACAAACCACTCATTCGGCAGTAGAATGCCAGAGTTTTACTATTATATCTGGATATATATTACTGCTTACTTCTTGAGTGTGCTGTATTTTACTGAGGCAGAATATTTAGGATGAAGTCATCTACTTTATATATGAGCCCCTTTAATCCACGGCAGTGCATCATATTCTATGATATTATCGTCGTCTATGGTCGTAGTGTGGCAAAAAAAAACACTTAAGTCAGATTTTGCTCCCGCTCAGACGGGAGAAAATGATCCAATCCTTTTTAGCTCTGTGGTGAAGAATTTTCCATCTAATCCAAGTGGGGTTTAAGTAACCTAGATAAAAACAACCACAAAATCTTTTAGTTGTAGAAGATGATGACAAGAAGTACGTTTTTCACAAAAAGTTATTTAGTGCACGTGCAACTTGAAACCATAACTTAACAGATCAAATGCAGACAACGCAACCAAACCCAAACCAGACCTCGGTTCAGAACATCCCTACTGCCACCACCTCTCGAAGGCCACCATACCTCTGTGCTGCCAACACGTCTTTACTGTCACAGTACCTCATTCTTTCCACTGTGTTCCTTATGTCATCATCTCCCTACTGCCATCGTACCGCCATCGCCTAACATCAGAGGAATGCTTAAACTTAAACTTTATTATACTTAAGTGCATTAACATGGAACACTTTACGCAGTGTTTATTTGCTTAAAAATGTGCTGGTCACAATACAATCGCTCTATGTGGTTTTAAACTAGTTATTTTGAATTGTATGCGCTCAAGGGTGTGTACCTATTTATTGTTTTTTAGGCTATTGATGACAAATTTCATTCCACTGTTGTCATAGACACCATTGCCCAGCGGATGATTTGATTGGCTAGGGGCTGATGCTTACCTGGTCGGAAGTCGTCGGAGTGAGATACACACAGAAACAGCTGTGTGGGACGGGTATGCCGTCACACACCGATGAAAAGGATTTAAGGAGAGGTTTGTGGCATTTTCATTGGAAGGGTTTATGTTTATGCTATTTGTTTAAATGCTTAAATGTCAGATAAATAAACAGTTGGACTACTGACGAAAGCAAGCCAGAGGAATGGATCGGGCATGGTCATTTTCAGAAAAGCACCAGTAAGCCTTCATTTCTCCTATCTCTAGCATGACAGCCAAAACTTCTTCACTGTATACACAGGCTGCAAGACCCTGGAAGTCTGAGGCAAGTAGCCTGTAAGTCTTGTGCAATGACTGTGATTGTGAAGACCTTGGTAAACTGGACGAATTAACACTGGAGAAAAGCCCAAAATGATTCTAAATTTGTTAACATCAGCTCAAATAAGCATATGGTTCTTGAGTTAGTATGCATCTTCTCAGACCACGGTTTGCACTGCTCTCAGGAGGAGATCAGAGGGTTCGGAAGAAGTCTAGACTCTAATCACTTCTTGTTTTGATTAACAGTCTAACTGCTCCATTGTACAGAGCCGGTGGTTCGGGCTGGGGTGGGCAGCCTGTGGTCCCATGTGGCCTTGAATTCTTCCTTTCACAGGTGGAACAATGAGAAGGCTTCCCTCTTTTCTGAATGAGTCACAGGCTGATAGGATCACACGTGTTTACATTGCTCAGCCTTGGCCCAAACTCCACCTCACGTTGCTCTGCCGAAGCTAATCAAGGAAATTGCTGTTTGTAAACCTCCTCGTATCAACATCTGGGAGCAGTCCTCTCTGCCTCCAAACCAAAACAGCTTTAAGTAAGAAAGAGAGAAACAAATATGGCACAAACACACACACACACACACACACACACTTACATACACACACACACACACCAGCACTCACACTGCGCTTGTGATCCATTTCTCTGCCGAAAAGGCAATGGAAACTTCAGCAAATGTAAATCTGCTGGTTTAAAAATACAGCGTATTAATGTGCACCACATGTGGCACTCTGGCAGGATGGAGGATATTTTGACGGAGGGGGGAGAGAGGAGGGGTGCAGTCCTGGGGTTTCTCCAACAGCGGAGAGGGAGATATACACAATCTCATGCACACACACACACACACACACACACACGTATATACACACACACACACATACACACACATCTGCACTGAGGCAACATGGCACTCATACCAGAAATCCTCCTTTTTTACCTTGAGCCTTTTCCACAAACACCACCTTGGAGTCGTGCTGGAAGTTGTGTCCATCCAGGAGCATCCTCTCCCCTCCGGAGGCGGGACACGTCTCCAAACTCTGCTTATCCACCAGTGGCAGCTCCTGGGCCGATCTCTGGGCTGTGGGAGGGAGAAGAGGAGCTGGCCTCATCGTTCTGCTAATACACACCCTCTCCCCATGCAGACCTGAGCATCCAGGCTGAGGCTGAATCACTACCTACACAGCTTCCACAGAGCCGCTAACCTCCAGCTCCTGATGGTAGAGGAGGGAGAGGCTCCATGTTGTGTTTATTTGTTTGTTCCTCAAAGGATGGCGGACATTTTGTCTGAAATATTTACTTTTTCACTCTTCTTCCTTTCCTTGTGGCTAAGCCTTGTCTTTCCTGACTCGATCTGATAGTATGGAGTGCAGTGAAAAAAGGTTCTTTTTGTATCTCAGACTGAACTGCATGAGAATATTAAACTAAATTTAACATAAACTAGACAAGAGCAGCCTTAATAAACACAACTTGCAAATTTTGATTGATAATTCTATTCATTGAATCAGAAATGTTATCTAACACCAACTGGGTCTGTGTGTAAAAGCATTTCCCCCCCTCAGGAATTGAATCCAACCAATTGTATTTATTACTCGTTCAAGCTGGACTGGACCCGCCCAGACTGGATCTCTACCAACTCTGTTCAATCACATCATCGGTTCAACAGACCATCTTCTTAAGCAAGAAGTTGGCTCCTAGGTCTCACCAGTAGCACACTTTGCCAAAATCAAAAGAAATTCTAGGAGAAGATTGAAATCCATCAGTCTGGGAAGGGTTCTAAAATCCAATATTCAAAAAGATGCCGGGCAAAAATGGCATCATGGGAGAGTGTTGAAGATAAAGTCACTCTACTGCTGGTCTGAACAACCTTGGACTGGAATGTTGTGGGGACGCTTTGCTGCATCTGGACCAAGACGAACCACCATAATTTAAGGAAACATAAATTCTGGTCACTACCAGAACATTCTGAAGGTGAATATCTGTTGATCGGTCTATGAGTTCATACAGTGACACAATGAGTCCAGGAGAAGACTCATGAGATGAGTCCATCTCTGAAAAGATCAAAAGGAATTCAATTGAAGTTCCAGAGTGGTCCAGTCAGATTTTTGACCTGAACCCCATTCAGATGCTGTGGTTGGACCTGAACGATCGGATCATGCTCTCACACCCTCCACTTTGGCTGCACTAAAGCAGCTCTGGGAAGAAGAGTGGGTTAGGATTCTAAAGATCAGAGACTGATCTCCAGCCTTCAGCTGTTGTTTCTGAAGGTGGAACATCTAGGTTCAGGGGGTGAATACTTTTTCACATTGGGGATTTAGGTGTTAGATGTATAACTTTAAACATAAAATAATAATATTTTAAAACTTTATTTCGTGCGGAATCAGGTTGTCTTTGCCTTATGTTAAAATTAGTCTGATCCGGTTTAGTCTGAGAGACACACAAAAATAAAGGAAATCAGGGTCTGATACTTTTTCATAAAGCTCCGTGAACTCCTCACCGTGAAATACTGACAAATCTTTCTGTCTGAATAAAACTCTGACGTCTCAGTCAGGACTCTCTTGTGTAAGATGTCTGTAATTTCATTTGTTTATACACAGCAAGAGATTCAATAAAACCTGATTATTTTTTTTGTAATTTGATTTGCCTTTTGTCTGATTTTTACGAACCTCCCTGCCTCAGTCACAATCAAAATGAAATTTCGGTCAGGAACTATTGTTTAGTGGCAGTTTTTCAGAAACAATGCTCTATTTGAAGGAGCTGAGATCATGGTTTAACTACCGTCTCTCATTGAGCTCGTAATACTTCATCTCTATGGCGGCTCCCAGAGCCAAAACCACATCAAGAGTTTGAAGTGCCTGACTCCATCCTGGTCCAGAGCGAGGTCAGCTCCAGTGCAGACAGTCAATGCAGTTTATCGAGCAGAGCCTTTACGCTGCCCAATGTAATCAACTACTACACAGGCACTGGTTCCAGGGCTGCCTGATCCAATCTATGCCTACTATCTGTTCTGGTTTATCTAGTTGCTTATTTGTTCAGCACTCTAATCTCAGTCCATAGTCATTTGAGGGCTAGGTGTGTGTCCTTCGATAAAGGTGATGCCTTCAAATAGTTTCAGTCTAAATGACTGAGACAGATTCATTTTAACACTTAAAAATTGCTTTAAGGATTAATCAATTCAATCATTTGTCTGCTGATCACTGTGATCTTTATCAAACCTTGTGTTTCACTCTTTTACATGCTCTTTGTCTCCTCGCTAAAACAACCATAAAATAGTTTATATTAAAATTATTTTACACTTTGACTGACTTCATTCTCTCAACAAATATCTGTCCCGATCATATCCATCATAGGTGCATTTATTTTCAGTATTTTAACCTTTTAAATACCACTCTTTTTTAAATGAAGACCCCCGTTTTTATAAATGAAAAATGAAATAAATAAATTGGGTTTTAGTTTTTGATAAGTGAGTATCTCCTGGGTTCATTGTAGGACATCTCATCAAATAGCAATAATATGGATTGTGATATATTAGAATATTTGGTCACAATTATAATAAAAGAAAAAACCTGTCACCACCTTAGAGGAAGAAAAACAACTTCCTGAAACTACCACAAAATAGGAATGTATATTTATATATAAATACAAATACATATATACATATATATATATATATATATATATATATATATATATATATATATATATATATATATGTATATTGATTTATTTTCAAGATTTTAATCCTTTGAAATCTGGTGATGTTGTATACATGTGAGAGAAAGACACTAAGAGGAGGAATTATAACTGCTGCTCGGTAGAATTTAGATAAGGATACCCTGATCGATGGACATGGATATATATATGGCTGTATACATACGCATCAAATATCCTTGGATTTTTCATCCTCTCTTTGACATCCACATGAACACACACCCATTATTCAAAACACAAACATTGTTTCTCTTGGTTCTACTATACAGCAAAAACCCCAGTTACAGGAAATAAGAAAAGTAGAAGGTATTCGCTTGAGCCAAACAATGGAAAAAGGCAGCATGATGTGAACAATGAAGAAAAACAAAACCCAAAAAAATAAACCACTATTTTGAAGCTAAGTTTAAATATATATTATTTTTCTCTGATGTCAGTGTGATCAAAAAATTCCAGTCTTAATAGTTTCAATGTTTTGAGGATAATTCTGGTTAACACAGTGAATTATCGATATGTGACAGGATTTTTTTGAACAACAAGCAACAACCACTACAAGCTAATTATATAATTGTAGCTAAAGTTGTCAAAATTAAAAGAAAGAAAAGAAAAGAAGAGAAAAGACAAAAATATCGCTAATGAGACCCAAGGTTTAAGTGATAAAACTTTGTCACTTTTTCTTTCTATGTTTGATTTGAATAAATATTAGAGGCCTGAAGTGATAAAACTGTCTGTATAAAACTGTATCGTGCTAGAAGTATAATAGTGCTGACGTTCAGATTGGATAGTGTAGATCATGTCCACCATCTTAACTTAGTGTGTTGAATCTCACAAGACAAGATAAGAAAGTCATCGTAAGGGAAACCTACAATCAGCCATAATATTAAGACCACTTGCATCATTTTGGGTCATTCTTCTTGCCACCAAACTAGTTCTGTGATACACTGTGGGTTTCTGACACCTTTCAATAAGAACCAGCATAAACTTCTTCAGCAATCTGTGCTACAGTAACTCTTCTGTACTATCAGACAACACCGACCTCAGGGACACCCCACAAGATCTGCAGCTCTGGAGATGTTCTGTTTCAGTTGACTAGCCATAAAAATTTTGTCTTTGTCAAATTAGCTCAAATCCATGTTTCTCCATTTTTCCTGTCCCAAACCTTAACCTCAGGACAAAATATTCCCTTCAATAGTATTCTTTCCCCACCTGTTACTGGTTATAATGTAATGGCTGATTAGTTTAAATGCCTTTGCCAAGGGTTTTAGAAATATATTCAGTGTAATAATTAAAAACATAAGATAAAACTGCTGTAATATATTCTTTGATTATTCAAAGAGGTCGCGACCTCCATGTTGGAGATGTCAGACTGAACCACTCAAACATTATTAGGAGGCATGAGGGGGTTCAGGAGTTTAAGGGTGTGGCTCTCTGCTGGAGACACAAACAGAGGAGAGATGTACTCACAGCACTCGATGGGGTTGGATGCAGCCTGCAGGGAGACCGTCCTCCCGGTGGCCTGGTTGATGTGGACTCTGAAAACCATCCGCACACGCGTGTTCTTGCGTCCGATGTCAGTTTCCCCCTTCCTCAGCTCGATGTCTGAATTACGCAGCTTCAAGATCCCCGCGCAGTCGATTCTGTGTCGTTGGGAAGACAGGATGAGGAGTTAGCTGGTATGTCTGACGAGGCACAGATCATGTGCAGTGAAGACAAACGATCTCTCACAGTTGATCAAGTCACCCTCCGTCATCACAGGCCTGAAGGAGGCGCCACTCGTTTCAACAGATTAACACATCACCCAGTAGAACTTTCATCCCTCAGTTCACCCGCTCTTGGCCGAGAACGTTGATTACATCTCTGTTATGATCCACAAGAGGCCGTTCCCACAACAGTCACCCTTCAACAAATCTGGCGCCAAGAATTCTTTTCGGAGCATCAAAATCTTCATCAGACAACTAATAAAGTCCCACCCCTCCCCCTCTTCACTGCACCCATTTTTCTTCTCGGTACTACTAGCCTCTCCAAACTGTTTCTGGTATTTCCATCGCCGTGCTATATGATGCCGCATTCCTCAAAGCCTAGTTAAAGTCAGCATTTACACACATTCTGAACGCTCCCTCACATTCTTCCCTGCAGACACCAGGGTCTGCCTCGCTGGCGGAGCAATCAGGTGTTGATGCTGAGAAGCCCATCTGCTCGGCTCTCCGCCCACTCAAAAGAGTGAAAAACCACACGCTGCAAAGACGGTCCAGCGCCTGAGAAAAACGTTAGTCAAGAAAAGCACAACACCTAGAAGAGGGGACGCCATTACCTTAATGCTCCAATTTATGAAGAGTAATACGGTCATTTAATGGATGTCCTTGTAAAATATAATGAATAACTAGTTCTGAAATATAATAGGGCCTGTATTCTCTACCAGGTAATAAAATATCTACTGCATACGTCACGCTGCAGCGCACGGCCACAGGGATAAATCTCCCACAAATCCCTGGCCCATACGCCGAGCACTCTGAGTCTGTCCTCCATGAGAAAAGAGAAACCATATCCTGAGGTGAGGTTGTTGTATAAGGGCAGCTTATGTGTTACATCCATTAAACACAGAGAAAGTGCTGATGCTGGCAGGCTGCTGCTGCCTGCAGCTCAGACAGGAACCCCTCGTCCCAGTTAGCAGCCCAGAGCTTCCCCGGTAATCTGATCTCCGAGGCCTATAAAATGTGTTCTGCCAACAGTCGGCCCATGCACACACAGGAGACACGCAGAGGGAACAAAAATCACATCTCCTGTTTGTTAGTTACTCTTAATGGTTAGATGGTGGAGATTCATTAGACCTGGAGGAGCTGAAACCCTCCTGCAGTGAGCTGGAAGGATGCCTTGGCCGAAGTAACTCCTCGCAGTTGATCGTTTTATCTGACAGTAAAACTTGTCTTTGCAGAGCAGCTGGGTGTTGCAGAAGAATGTAGTGCGTTGTGTGCTCCGATCAAATCCTGACCGGAGATAAATTTGAGTCCTTTTGAAGTTTACACCAACTCACACGCCAAGCTTATGTTGCCCAGTTTAGAACATGAGCTTCTTCTTCTTCTTCTTCTTCTTCTTCTTCTCCTTCTTCTCCTTCTTCTTCCAGCTGTTCCCTTTAGGTATCCCCAAAGCGGATTGCATCTTCCTCTGTCCCAGCAACCAGATCCATGTCCTCTCTCAACACATCCAGAAACCTCCTCTTTGGTTCTTCCCCTTCTTCTCCTTCCTGCATGTTCCATCTCCAGTGTTCTTCTACGAGTAGCACCTTTGTTTCCAAGACGTCTAACCTGGACTGTCCATCTGATTTGCTCTTTTCTAAGGATTTCCGTCCTCGTCACTCCCCAGCATCTGAACATCTTCAACTCTGCCACTTCCAGCTCTGCCTCCTGTCGTCTGATCAGAGGCACCGTCTCTAAACAATCCAGCAGAGCTGCTCTCATCACCATCTTGGAAACCCTTCCTTTCAATCGTGCTGCTACTCTTCTGTCACAGATAACTCCTGACACTCTTCTCCACATCTACTTCTTGCGTCCTCACCATTTAACCACCCACTCTTTCATTCACACACATGTATTCTGACCTTCCTCTTCTCTGGAGCTCTCCAGGTTTTGTTCCATCTGCTCCCTGCTCTCTCTACAGATCACAATGCCAACCACCAACATCATTAGCAGTTCTTGAGGCGATCTGGATAGATTATTCCCATTATGTACGGATTGCCAAAGGTAACTTTATTTGCCTCCTTTGGTGGACTCATAGAAACTACTGACAGCTTGACTGAACTGAGACTTGACATGGTCTTGATTCATATTACTCAAGACACAACTTAGACTTCCTCTAATGACATTAGGGGTTTATCTTTGAATAAATGCAATAGGAAATACAAAACATGTTCACCGTTTTTTTGTGTGTATAATCAAAACAAGTCTTTATTTGTATAAAGACTTGTTTGGTCATGTTAGTTTGGAAGAAAGGGATGGTCTTCTTCCATGTTTTGAGAGATAAAATGAGTGAGGTTAGTTCTATGCAGTCCATCTGAGGAATTCAACTTAGCAGCTATAGGCTAGCTGCACAGTGTTGAGTGCTTGCTTCCCTGCCAGTCACATGTCCTCAATTGCGGTGCGATGCAAAATAGAACTTTTGAACCGCACCATCCTGCTACAAAAATCTTTATTCAAACTTGTAGGTTAACACAGATTTCTGGGTAAGGACTGGTGCCCCGATGAGTAATACAGATTGCGTATGGTATTGTATGGTATATACCCTTGTACGCCACTAAATCTTTCATATCGCACCATCAACTCTCACTCGTATTCACCATTAAAAACTTGAACAGATATGGATGGAGTCTCCGTCATTACTCTGTATTCATTTCATATATATTCATCCATGTTTCCAAAAAGCTTAAGGAAACAAATGACATGGAGGAGCGCCATCTTGACTAATTGGGGACCCATAATTCAAGCAAGACACGAAAAATTCCTATAATGCCTGTATTTCTTATGAAAATAAATCTCATGTTGCAGTGGATTAAATGCCCTCCCTGCCTCTGCTTTTGGCACTTTACTAGATAAATCAAAGCCTTCTCTAAGTTACCATTTTTGTTGGTGTCAAAATTGAAAACTCTTCACTGCCCTCTTGTGCAAACATAACGGACGCATGGAGGTATGAGGCCGAGAGTCGAGGGGGATTTGATTCATTTGACATAAACTCTGAAACGACTTGAAACTTGACTCTTGCCTTTCTCAAATCCTCTGAGTCGAGAGATGGATTGTTCTCAGTGGATGGAATGGCGTCTGATGACTATAAATCTGACATGAACTTCTTCAGAATGACATGAGACTCTGCTCTTGCTGGAGAATAGACTTGGATTTGCCTTGAGTGCCCTCGAGACATGTCTTGGATAGGTCCCATTAGGTGTAATAGATTTGGGTCT
This sequence comes from Lophius americanus, assembly GCA_037951165.1. Taxonomy (NCBI): domain Eukaryota; kingdom Metazoa; phylum Chordata; class Actinopteri; order Lophiiformes; family Lophiidae; genus Lophius; species Lophius americanus. The sequence goes on along the minus strand of JBBDHG010000030.1, from coordinate 820,162 downwards.
AATGACTATAAACTTGACATGAATGTGTCTTATATAACGTGAGAGTTGTCTCAACGTGACTGAGATTTGAAGATGTCTAAAATAGAAAAAAAAAAAATGTTTCTAACCAGATTTTTCAAACCTTAAACTCTTCAACTTCTGGGGCCGGTCCAATTCTTGAGCCGTTTAAATCCATGTTGAGTGTACAGTGAATCATAACTTGACATTCAAGACAAGCCCAAAATTTTTGAAGGCTTGACTTGGATTTGCCTCAGAAGATTACGGAATGATTTTAGATTTAGTCGCTTTTTAGCTCCTGTAGATGTGAACATATTTCAGCCAGCACATAATCGAGTTAAAATCCAAATACTCACATGGCCCGCATGTTGTTCTCTGGCATAAGCGGAATCTCCAGGACCTTGGTATTGTTGTGCAGGGCCTCATGGCTGGGTGTGGACACTGTCTTCCCGGTGATCCGGTGGACCTGGTAGAAGGCATGAGGCCTCAGCAGCCTGTCGTCAGCGGTGCCAATGAACAGCTGCAGGGTCAGAGGCTCGCTCTCCATGTAACCGTGGAGCTGAGAGGGGTGCAGGACATAAAAGATGGTTGTGTTTAAGTTCCACAGAAAGCTTACATGTTGCTAAAACATCTGTAGGTCTTTCAGAGGTCAGGATCGCGTGAAGGTTTTCGAACAAGGCGTACATTTAGGATTGTGTAATCATCTTTTTCATCTAATTTAATTTTCTACCGATGGCGTGTGTACACTTCCTCCATCAGTTCCCGTCAAGATGTTGATCCCACAGTAGCTCGGCCTCAGGGACCGCGGCAGCCGGAGAGCGGTAAAACCATCCACGGCGAGCAACGCTATGATTTGTGTGTGCTGCGTTCGCTTTGGGAAAAGACCGAGCTTGTGTTTCAGAGAAGTCAAGGTCACGTCAAGTCCAACGAGCCCCAGACAATCAAGGTCAAGAAAAACTCTTAGTAGTGATCCCGCTCTGATTTTTATCAGTAAAATGATCCTGGCACACGGAGCTGGAAACGGCACAGAAGTGCTTCTCACTGTAGCTTGTGGGCTCGACCTAGACTTCTAAAGTACTCCCAGGCCTCCATAGGTGTTGCTTGATGTGAGGCCTCATGACGGGATGACCTCAACCTCCCAATCTGCAGAATGAAATCCAAGAACAGCGGCTGCTACTGACTGAGAGTTATTCATGCTATCCATACAATCTGACAGGCAGCAGTAAGATGAAGATACTTGCCATTTTAATGTCAAACAATTGAAAGAAACACAACGAAGAATGTATTAAATCAAACTAAGCATCAGATTCTACGGACTTCTAGTTCATATTATGAAGTTTGTGATCAGAACCAAACCTCAATACCTAATAACTGTCTTCTTCTTTCAGCTGCTCCATTTACACAATATCATCTCCCAACATCCTAGTCAGTGGAGACTCCTGCCTGTCCATCACCACTGCAAACAAGAAGGGGCTCAGAGCCGATCCACGGTGCAGTCCCACCCCCACCTTGAACCCATTTTCTACTTGAACCAGACTGCACACTCGGTCAAATTGCTCTCCTACATTTGTTGCGACATATAATATTATGTCATCATATATTAATTATAAGAAGGGACTCAGAAAGTTTACCCACAAAGGGAAAAAACTAATTTGACCCTGGAAACGCCACAACTTGCCTCACTGTACCTCTGATCAACTTGGCATGATTTTGACATTTCTCATGTTGACCAGAACTTTGACTAAGTGAGATATCATCTATGGGATATGTCTCAAGATCACCTCTTCCTCTCCACATTGACACAATAATCCAATAACTTTATTGAAATCCATTCAAAACGTTTGAGTTATCTTTAAACTATGACACCAATCACATACGTCCCTCCATCACGTGTTGTAGAACGAATGTATTTCAAGTTTATGTATTTTTTGTGAATCCCTCTCTTTTCAGTCAGATCATCCCAACTGTTTGCTGAAAGGACTTCAAATGTCTCAATACAATTTTCAATTTGGAATGGAGGGAGGAAGCAGAGGAATTAAAATTGTTTGCCTGTCAAGGTCACATTTTCTCACAGATACTGATTCAATGGGCCTTTTGTGAAGAACAAGAATAGTCTAAAGTCAAAACGGCATTATTGAAATCTGCTCCCAGATCATTGGAGTTCAGCTGATTGACCTGAGCTCACTCTGGGAGAGACGTGCAATCCAGAAAACAAAATGAATAATAAGTCATTCCAGGTTCTCTTCAGGGACTCTACTTTACTGCCATCTGGTTGGCGGCATCATGAACCCTTGATAAAAATGAACCACTACTGTAATTCTTTTATCCTCCTGTTATCAGGATGCTGAATGCCGACAGTAATGATTGGAATGCAGGCTCAAACTCAGGTAGACATCGCGATCCGTGTGCTTTTTCTTTGCATTCCTCTATTGTTCTTATCAGCCCCTCCGTCTGTGTTAGCGTGGACGCTGCTCTCAAATCCATTCATTGATCTGTTCAAAATATTAAGCCGCCAACCTGTAGGCTCACCACCCGCTCGGATGGGGATTGGGGAGGTAGCAAAGCAGAGCACATGGACCTGCTGAACAGGCAATGCACACTGGTTCTGGGATCCACAAATCCCAAAGGGAAATATTGTACTCTATACTCCAATAAATTTTTCTGACAGAAGACATTTGAGGATCTTTTAGATGAAACTACTGCACATCATCAAGTAATTTGATTACCTCAATGAAGAGGAAATATTAATACAGAAACATTCTATATAATATAAAACAAGCTCAAGTGTGTACTTCGGTACAGGACTTCATAACTGTCCGATACTATTAACATTGACAACAGGTATATGAATCAATAAACATGCTATATGATCTCAGAATCTGAAACACAGAGAAAGACCATTTTCCTGCCCGGGAGTACTTTTCTGTGGATATTTAAAGTAAATTAAGCTGTTAATCCTTTCATACTAAAGTTTTGAGTGTATGACTTTTACTTGTAGTGGAGTATTTTCAAACTTTGGTATTAGTACTTTTACTCAAGTAAGGGATATGAACATTAAATAGGAAGCATGAATAGACGTCACCATCAGAGACCTCGTCAACTTATAACCAAGACAGTACCGCACAGAATTAAACACCAATGTGGAGAAGATCAGCTGGAACCAGTGATAGAGAGATGTTGTAATGAAGACCGCAGCTTTCACTTAGGTACGAAGAGCGCTCATGGTAAGGAGTACCCGTACCGAGAGTGAAAGGCTGAGGGCGGCAGCGAGGAACAACATGTGATTCAGAGGAGGATCCTGTCCGGGTCAAGAGCCTGCAAAAGCCTGTATATTTGTGTAAGGAAATGGGTCGCTGCCTAGCAATGCTGTTTATTTAGGCAGCAGGAAGGAGTGTGATGAAGTGAGGTAGCCCGCTCACACGGTTACTTTCAAACTGTAATTACTAACAGCTTGCTTATTATCTGCTTTGAATTATTATCTAGGCAAACAAAAATAATCCAAAAACCCAAGCTGAATGATTTCACATGTTTGTGATTATTTCCCAAACATTTGGAGGCACTTGTGCTCGTGTCGGTACAATCATCCATCATTTCAAAACCTCCAATTATCCAAGTGGCAATCTTGAAATCAACAAACCTCTCCTCCTCCGCACTCGGTGATGGGAATCATCTGCTTTATGAAGCAGCTGCAACAGACAACAGTCAGGATTTGTTGATACAATTAAATCACTTTGAAACAGTTGCATGTAAACCTCCTGCTCCTCCACCCGAGCAGTTTGATACTCGTGGCGCAGCCACCCCTCCCTGCATTTTATCACCCACCAGAGGAATGCAGAGACTCCGGCTGCTCAAGGCACCAAAGAGGAGGAGAGAGGGGTAAGGGCGGCTGGGACTCCCTCTCCATTCCTATCCTCCTCCCTCTCAGCGGTGAGAGGATGATCACACACACGCACACACGCACACGCACACGCACACACACACACACACACACACACACACACACACACACACACCCATGGACTTCGCTGTTTTGGGTTTCTCATGTTTTTTGCTTTGCGTGCTATTTTTGTTGGATGCACTTTAATTCAGCTCCAAAAGATCCACTTCAGGCAGTTATTTGGGTGTGTTTTGAAGCAACAGGCCCATCATGAAAGCCAGAGAGAGAGAGAAGACCTCACAGACGTGAAGAACGGCATTTCCTCTCCACCAGAGTACAGCATGAAACCCTGAGCATTAACTGCGGTGAGGACTGCACACAGCACTTCAGAGGGGCATACTTCAGTCTGCTACTGGTGTAGGGGCGGGTGCGGTTGAGGCGGGCAGCAGCCATGGCATTGAGAAAGAACAGAAAATAGCTGGCTTAACTGTGCTGGGTGCTTGAGAGGGAGTCTACCACAGAAAAGGACCCATCCAGAATAAACTCAGTGGAGTCTGGGCCTGGTTTGAGGCAGAGAAGTGACGGTAAGAGCCCCAGATGCAGCGCTGTGTGCAACATGTAATCAGGAAGTCACAGAGATGCCTTCTCTGAGGCCCCCTCCAACATCTCCATCACAGCCTGCCAGAAACGTGTGCGGTTTAGCCGATGCCGCCTCTGCAGGACCCAACGCTCGATGATGTCAGCCGTACACACGGGAACTTTCCTAAACAAAGGGAAGTCTGTGTGGTTGGGGCGGTAGCTGGGGGGGAGATTTTTTCGGGGGGGTTATGGTTTAGGTTTAAATAGAACACACACTCTCTTTTTCAGCTGGGCTGAACCTGGACTCCTGTCATTAAATCATTAGCACCCTCACACGGACCACGTCCTCATGGTATAACATGTTGGAGTTTCCAGATGCATTACCTCACTGCTGAATACAATTACAATATTTCTGTTTCCTTATTCCAGCACTGCTTCCTCAATAAAACAATATAATATCACAGAATCATATAGATGAAGGACTTGTTAGAGACACAAAGATCATTGAGTGGGCTGAGGGTCTGGTAAGTCCGTTCGTAGCCTGTACTGTGTCTCATCCTGCAGGGTCACATGACTGGGCCTATTATTATTATTATTATTATTATTATTATGGCTCTGTCTCTTTGATTATTGCTTCAGCAAAGCAAACAGAGCAACATTAGCAGATTTCAATCCTTCCTTTTAGCTCAATTTCATTTCTGGCTTTTTTGGTCTTCCCATTTCCTGATGAATTATCTGTCTTTTAAATATGTAATAAAAGACGTATAACCATGGAACATAGTGAACAGGATATTTTACACTTAAAAATAAACTACAGGTTTGACCGCAAAGTATAATCAGAAACAACTTTATTGTCTACCAGGAGTTTGATGTGTTGGTGCATCACAATAACATGCTAGACAAAATAACCCAACATTTGACAGTAAGCAAAGTATTTAAATAAAATTCATTTTTAAATTTTAATGCGTAAATATAGTTGTTTCCATCAAGGCTTTTGTAAAATCATTACTGTAAATAACTTAACTTGTATTCGTATTTTGTTGCAGTCATGGATTCTTTGTTTACTAACTGCACAAATAGTCTACTATGATATTAAATACAGTCAATCATGTCAATTTTATGTAGTAAAGGTTTAATCCCCGGTCCCTGCAGTGTCCTTGACACTTAACCCTGAGTTTATCCCAACGGATGTTCCTCTGGTTTGAAGCCACCCTTGGAAAGGTCAGGATGGTGACCTCTGACAAAACTGAGTGAACTCTCTGTCCTGTTCTAGAACACAGTGGGTGGTCTGTCAGGTATGAAATAAGGGTGTTTTTATATATATGTACATTCGGGAACATTCAGCTGCATGCATGCCAAAAGACAATTTATCCAATTGAAAAGCAAAGATATGAAACTTGTCCTCGAATGTGAGGACTGTAGGTAGAACTATTGTGATGAAATAGCAGGTATTTATTTACCCAGGATCCTCCATCACATCACATCATTCCATAGAAGAAACTACTGCTAAAGGGAAATGCAGCAATGAAGCCATGTGCCTGGGCCGAGGATTTAAGAATTGCATCCCCATCCAAAAGATGTTTTCTTATTGCAGGAAACTCACCTCTATTTTAAGACTTGTCGAGGTGGAATCGGTTAGTTGATGCTGTTAATTGTAATTCTTGCTTAACTGAGATAAAGTTTAATTTTCCAAATAAATAAATAGTCAAATGGCTCCTCCGCAATACACGGCAGAAGTGTGTTCATAGAGTTAAGTGAATAAATATTAAGTATTGTTTTTAGTTCAACTCACGAAATCGACATTTGGGTCAAACCTACTGACAGAATGAGCTTCAGTTCAACTTGTAACTATGGAAATGAAAAAAAAATAGAGAGAAAAAAGACCATTTTGAAGTTCATAAATAGCAACACTTCAGTCCTTGGTTTTTGTTTTCAGGAAGTTTGTTGATAAATATTGACTTTTGAAGTTTTTGAGATCTCTTCCAGAAATGAAACCAACCACCAGAATGAGCGAAAATGTAACCATAGCAACAGAAAAAACAAAATGACCAAAATCCCGGAATAGCAGTGCACAAAGTTTCATATAAGTATACTGAGCTATGCTGCCAAAGCAAAACATAACAGGCAGATAATCAGGCCGAACATACCCCACTCCTATATTCCTCGCCAAATCCGTTTGTGGCGTGAATAATAAAATGTCATATTAGTTAAAGTGACAGCCCACCTCACCGCTCATTTTACCCGACTCCTCGCTGCAGATCCTTTATTTATTCAGAGACTGAGGTCGGCGGTGTGGCGTAACGGTCGGGCGACCAGATGAGTTTATAATCAAAACATATCTAGAAAACATTTCTCTTTGGACTCGACCACCAGAGCTCCTGTGGTTAAATCTCATGACTAAGCTCTTACCGGCCACGCAACATCATTTTCTTACTGTCTGTGCTAGAATGGAAAAGTCTGAGTCACCCATGTCTGGACAGGAAGTGACTGAGTGGCCTGGTCTGTCTAATAGCATATCTATGGTATTCCATTCAGAAATGTGACGTCTTTTAATAAAATCACAGCCGAACCATGAAACACACGCCGGTCCGACCGTCTTTGTTTCTGAGCTAGAAAGCAGGCGGGCGAAGTGTTGAGGCGAGAAGTGATGAGGTAAGGAGTTAGAGTGAGGAGGCTAATGGCTATGCCATGTGCTGGTCTAATCATCACAGGAAACCAAACAGTCTAGCTCACTGGTGCTCTACGTATGGTTTGGGCTGCGAATAAAATTTGAAGGGCCTCAAGATGAGAACGTGAAAATCTGCAAAACACTGGATTATTTTTAGGTCTTTGAAACCGCACAACGAGACACAAAGTTAAGTAGCAATGGTTTAACATACTTGAATGACTGGGTGTCCTCCGGCAAGAGCCTTCACCGCTCCCCTGCTGCCCTCTGTCTCATAGTGGGCTCGATGGTGGGACTTGGGTTGCACCTCTATCTGCAGGCTGTACGGCCCGGAGCTGGATTGCAGCTGCCAGTCCAGAGCTGGCAGGGAAGGGCTGTGGAGGAGAAAACATGTCCGACATGGACATGAAGGTTTATTTTAGATTCACTTATCAATGTAGAATGTGTAGAATGCGAACACTGTGAAAAGTCACACCTTTTCAAAAGCCTTTTAACCGGTTTTGCTCTTTGGTTATTTTTTTGTGAAGCCTTGCCTGAATGGCAAACCGAAACTTCAAATAGCTCCACAACTATTATCAGGTGTATTTGCATAACCTTGGTGTCCATGGACAGGATGGACCTAAAATGGTGTTTTCTTAGTGTCATGAACATTGTACCTATTGTGTGAGAAGTCTGAAATTGAACATAAAAAAATACCAATATTTCTATCCTTGCCAGTTTTTTTAAACGATAAACGATAAAAAAGGCTTTAAGTTCCTTTTATTACAGTAACACCATGAAACAAAACAATCAACACATTTGCTCAGAAAGTATTTCATAACTACTGCCTCAAATGTGATAGAAATACGACAAAGTTCATGTTACTCTACACAGTTTTTGTGGGATAGGACGAAGAGGATTCTCCATTTAGAGAGTAAAGTTGGATAGCCAATGGATAAAAATGATCCATGTCTAATCTGCTATTATCCCTCAGCACTATAAGCACTACAACCTTTGACTGTGACATAAATAATTGTTTATATTAAAATCTAGTAACGTACTCGCTGAAACAATTTGCAAAAACTAGGTTAGAAGTTCGATTAAGGGCCAATAATTGGCCTGACGAGAGGAACAAGTTGCATATGTGTATGTTTAAATTAACTTCTCATCTTTAAATCCACACAATGTATTGTATTATATATAAATACAATAATTGTTATATCTTGCTATAATAAATCTTGGACAGAGAAAAGCCTTCAGGCTCCTTTGTAAGGTGTGCTCGGCCGTGGGTCCATCCTTACCTGATGTATTGCTTTGGTTTGGACCAGGAGTACGGGTGTTGAGGAACATCTAGAAATCCGCCGCAGTAGCCCTCTTTCTTTAATGGTAGGCGGTTTGACAGCTGCTCATCCAGACAGAGCTCTCCCCGACTCAGCTCCTCACCTCCAGGCTCTACCTTCAGGCAGACTGAAGGAGCAAGCTCCTGGCTGGTTTTACGGGTCTTCAAGGGGATTCCCTCCCCGAGATCAGTCACTCCATCTGTGGTCAAGGCGTTGATGGCTGCCAGGATGGCTGAGTTGGTGTATTGGTTGGTGTTTGATAGCATGCTTTCATCGGTGATGCTGAGGCGGGGGGACGTCTGTGGGGACACTCTCGGGGAGTGGTTGGGCGAGTATGGGAAGTGCTTTTGCGACACTGCACTGCCGTTGAGGCTGTACTTCCTCTTGGCACCACAAGGGGAATTGGGCCTGGAGCCACGCTGACCAATCCAGCTGTCATCTGTCACATTTGTGCGAGGGGAGGTGGAGGGGGAATGACGAGGGGAGCCGCCAGATGTGCAGCCGTCGCCTGGCAGCGTAAGGGTGGAGCCCTTGGGGGACACAGAGGGCGACTGCCAGGGGGAGTTCTGGGGTGAGTTATCATAGTTGTAGGAGAAGTTTGACTCGTAGGAGGAGGCCTCGGAGTGGCAGCTGCGAGATGAGACGCTGCTGGCTGGACTCAGGCAGCTGGGGTCGCGGTAGCCATCGGCGTTGGGGAGGGTCAGCGTCACAATGGAGTTGACTCGCTTGGCCACAGGAAGGTTGCTCTCCTCCACCTCATCCTCAGGAAACTGACCGTAGGCGGTGATCTCGATACGAGGGCTCTCCAGGGCCGGGGCTCCGTTTGGGCGGATGCTTGAGGATGAGTAGAAGCCAGCCACTCTCATGTCATCCTGAGTGTCATAATTGTTAGGTTCAGTAGAGACGGATATAGTGGGGCTGGACTGGAGGTTGTGGTACTGGGAGGGAAGACAAGGGTTGCCCAGTGGAAGGGAGAGACTGACATTTGGCGTGTAGCCATATGCATCTGGGAAGCAAACAGAAGGAGTTTGTTACCATGATAATCAAACACACATTCACTGACTCCATTACTGAGAGGGACACAGCTGCCAAGCCCAGTCTTCTGAGAGCTGTTGTCTTTAATGGCAAAAGAACAGCTTGCCTACCAGATCTAGCATGGGATATTTCCTGTTTAAGAAGCCTTACAAGTTAAACTCAGAGCCTCATCTGGTAGGGATCTCCGAACGCACAAAACAAGTCTGGGTGAGTCAATTTATTCCAAGAAAAGGTGAGAAACGTGAACACAGGAGCAAAAAAATACTGAAGTCTATAAATAATCACAGGCAAGACCAGGTGGTTTATTTCCACTTCACTTTGCCAGGTATGAGCCACTTAATGCATATGCTGCAGCCCATAAAGTGTAATGTTATAAAAACCCAGTGATGCTTTTGTTGGCCGGGTACATATTATAACAGTCATCGAAAATAAACACAGGAGGGACATGATTCGTTTATTTGCATACTACGCACACTGCAACCATGGTCTCATGCCAACGTTCCCGCTGGGTCATATGAAGCCCTACATGTCTGACGCAAAGGCTGAAGAACCAGGGGCAGAGGAGGGGGAACATGGGAATGGGAGTTGTGGTTATATGGTGCATGAGTTGCTGAATGCAACCACAGAGCAGAGCATTGATTCAGATGGAGGCAGCCTCTGCAGACAGACACATGCAGTCAGACGGTCACCGCAGCTCCTGTCTGCTGTAAATTACAGAGAGTTAGGGGCCACACCGTAAAGACGATGACATCAGTGCAGCACCATATGACTGCTCGCTATAAAAGAAAATGATGTTTGCATTTAATGCCGCCTGTGGTGTGTGACCCAGTAGCACTGATGTGTTTGTTTTCTATAATTAGACTGCAGTGAATTAGCAGGCGGCTTAATAGTTAGCCTGAGGGTCTGCTCCAAATGGTCCTAATGAACACTGGCGTCAAAATTACCCACAATGCCTTCATACTGATTAGCACACGCTGAATTTTGACTACTTTGGGAGCACTCTCTGGTCATGAGAGACTCACAGGAGCAGGCCTACCTTGCCCCAAACCAGCAAGAAGGGTCCCATACTGAATATCATTTGTTTGTGTATGTGTACAACATAAGCAAAGGAAATAATGCAAATGTTTTCCCCAGGCACAACATTTTTAAGAAAAGGGGGCACAAAAATAGCCACTGTTATTACTAAATTTTGCAATGAAGTCTATTAACCTCCTTAAACCAGACACATTTGTCCTTAACCTTATTGAGGGATAAAAATAGACCTAATGGGCCTAATGGACACAATTGAAAATAAATCAGTGTGGCAGCTTCTTTTTTTTTTTAAAAACACAAAAAAATAGTCAATTCTATTTAGATTAGGTTAGCCTTACGGTAAGTGTTTTTTTCAGAGTACTATTTGACTATTTTTTTTAAAAATCCCACTTATCAAATTGACTTTTTCAATAGCCATGGTTAGGGGCTTTTCACAGGTGGCCCTTTGACCTAAGTTGTCTCTCAGGGCCCCATCCTTGGCCCCCTACTCTTAGCATATACATGCGGACACGCTGTCATTTTCAGTCAAGCGGCTCACGTTTTACGAGAAAGAATGGTGACTCAAAATGTGCTCAACCAAACAGTTGAGCAGTAGGCAAAGTTGTAGTCTATATGTCTTAGGGACCCAAGACCCTGAACACCAATTCCTCACCCTTCCTGAGTGTTTCACAGGTGCTGCAAACTGGTTTTCAGTCATGGTCAGATGCGGAGAACTAATTTCACAATGATTTACTCTGTCTAACATATTATTGTATGACTAGGTGTTAGATCAGAGTCTAGGACCTCCACTGTCTACAACTACAAAAATCAACATTGGCTGGCTATTGCCTTAAATGGACTGTTACATTGATTTATTATGAAATAATTGATGTCTGTGTGATTAAAATGATTACATCATGTAGAACTTGTATTATATTCAACAATTTAACTTTTACAAGATTCAGTTGAGTTGGCATGAACTGGTAGGATCAGGTTTATCTTGTTCAGGTCTGTTTCTACACTGGATGGATGATGTATGGAAACCCTAATGTGTGTTACTGTTCACGTTGTTTCATCATGAAAAGAATATCAACATGATTTGATTGGTTTTGTTCAGCTCCAAACTATTTTTCTCGGCCAACTTAATTACTTTGGGGTAGATGAACTCCATTAGGTAGTATATAATTTTACTACTTCAAAAAATTTGGTGGACCATCCTTTTTTAATAAAGTTGGACCTATCCTAAGTATCAAGGTTGAATCAAACATTATAAAAGCTGTTGGAATGAATCCAGGTAACTAAGTTCAACCAAGTATAATAAATTAAGTTGGAATTAATGGCTTAATTGAATCATCACATAAAATATTATATGAACCAAACCCATATATTAAATAGCCAACCCAAGCTGTCACCTAAGCTGTCAAAACAAAGTGAAATACCATTTTTTTGATATGCTTCAATCTGTTTAAAAAAATAAAAATTTTCACAGTTTAACCTTAAAAAAACTAAAATATAAAACAATAAATAAATATTTGTTTATCATCAGTACACAAACCTGACATCATTTCATTCCTGCAAGATTTCTTAGACCAATATTACACATTGTAGAAAGAGAATTATTGGTCAATTTCTATATAAAGAAAAATGACAATCTTGTATTTTCCGCTGAAATTTTCAACTTGATAATATTTATTGAATATTATGTTACCAATGAAGTGAACAATTCACTTTTTCACAGTGAAGAAAAATTCTGTTGAGTCACCTAATTTATTTGGGTAAGACAAACTCCATTAAAGAGGTTAATTTTAGTTCAGCAAAAGTTGCTGGACCAGCCCTATTGAATAAAGTTGGTACCATTACAAGTAACTACTTTGAATCAAACCTTAGAAATTAAGTTGGAACTAATCCAAGTAACTAAGTTGAATGAACAGTAATACATTATCTTAACCAAACCAAGTACATTAAATTAGACCAACAGAATCGCTTAAGACTGAAAGAAACCTAATCGAGCATGTCAAAATGCTTTCCATGCTTTTTATAAATTTATTCAAAGACTTTTTTTTTTTTCCTTTTTGAGTGTAACTGCGCAGCAGCGGGGATGAATAGAGACATTCAAACAGGAGGAAAGGGCTGAAAAGTCTTGAATCTTTTATACTAATTCACTTAATTGGCGTAAAGTGTCAAACACGGGCGTAGTTTAGAATAAAACGCGATCTCAGCGGACACCAAGGCGCTTCTGAGAGAAATAAAGTCCGACTTACCCTCTTCAGCTGACTTCATGGTCTTCTTCGCGCAGAGAGCAACTCGGATCAGACTGGGAGTGCAGCAGCAGATGGGAGTAATTCCGTCTCCATATAGCGGAGTTTATATAGTCCCCAGCTGTTGCGCTGCTCTGTTGTTTCGCCGCAAATTAAAAACGAGAATGAAAGTGTGAAAAGAAAGAAAGAGGGAAAAGCTGAGGGAAAAGCTGGGCCAAAGAGTCGCATCCAAAATGGAAAAATGAATCTACGAAAAGTGAAACATGGAGGTCAGGATCATGACCAATCTCCAGGAGAAGCTGTTTTCGTGGCCGTGGCAGATCTGAGGGGATCCTAGCTCTGCTGTGACGCACTGCTCCGCCGGACACAGGACTTGTGCGCTTTTAAACCGGGGGATCACCTCGGCGCAGACGCAACGCCCCTCTGCAGTGACGCGTCCGCACAGCCGACCACCAGATGAGTCCAGAGGAGATCCTGACCGGGGCTTCCAGCGGAGCAGAAGGCCAATTAGTCAACGCTCCATGATGAGGACAATGAACCCGGCCATACCTGTGATTGGAGAACAGTTGTTTTCCTGTTTGGAGGGTGGATGCTGATCAGTCTTCTGAATACAATAACACAACACTCCAAAAACTGTGTCTAAAAACTATGGCTCAAGGTCGAGGACAGGCTGGCATGAGTCTCTTTAGGAATAACAGTTGCAGCAAACAACACATTTGTCTGTTGACAAATAACATACAAAACAATAGTGGGACTAACGTTTTGTTGATTTAAGGTGCTAACAGAATAAGGTGGTGTCCTGTTTAAACCCGTTTTCTGTTTGCCACTAAGCTGATTCAGATTCCAAACAGAAAAAATGAACCCTTTGATTCCCAGCTCACCTGTTTGGTTGAGCACATTGTGCGTCTCTATTTCTTATTGAAAAATGGAACTGAAACTGTTTATAATATGACTGAGTAGCAGCGTGTACTACTGAGTCATATTATAATAAGGTCTGTGGTGGGCCCGAGGGCACCCAGGGGTCCACCGAGGAGAAGCCTTTGACCGCAGCTACAGAAAAAGTCCTACGGAAGAAGTAATAGTAAATAATAATACATTTAATTTATAATGCACTTTACATTTGGATCAAATCTGAAAGTGCTACAAGGCAAAAGCAGATAAAAGCATCAATAAAAAAATAAAATAAAATAATAACTATACAAAAGCGTGACCAAAAGCATTAATGTTAATTACAGTTATAGGTTCTGCTAAAAAGGAAAGTTTTAAGTCCTTTTTTTTAGTAGAATTATATTTGGGATATTAAAGCCTCTGACGACTTACAGGCTTTAACTTGAAGTCTTGAAAACTTGAAATCGGTGATGACTTCAAGTTTGAATCCCCAAAATGTCCCATATCTCCTGTGTTGTACACCTAATCGTGCAATACGTGATAGAAGTCCTTCAATTAAATGTAAAGTTATGTCTACAGTATATTTCATAAAAACCTCCCTCTGGTGAGTAAAATGTGAAGTATTATAGTTAAACATGACATATATGGGATAGATCTATTAAATTTCTTTCATATGGATCAAATTTGGACTAAATTCAACCAATCGTTAGGAAGTTATGTTCGAAAAACAGTGTTTCATATAAAGCTCCCCCTAATGAGTAAAATAGGAACTATTTGAGTAAAACACAATCTATACAAATATACAAATCCTGGACTCGATTTATATCACCAAATTTGGACTAGATGGGACCAACGGTTGAGAAATTGTGGCCTGAAAACTCTCAGTGTTTTAACTGTACAACTGACCTTCCACAAAATAAACCCAGTTCTTCCTCGCACAGGCGCCAATTTAGGTCTAACATTGAAAATGAGCCATGAAATATTTTTGAGTTATAGCCGGAAACATTGTTTTTTGTAAAATAAAAAAAAAATGAAAATTTTAAAAAGCGCCCCCTAGTGGGTAAAATGTGATATTGAGAAGACAGATCTCCTGAAATCAGTTCATAACACTGAATTTGGACTAAACTGGATCAACGGTTAGGATTTCAAGTTCTAAAAATGGTTTGTTTTATAAAAAGCTTCCCCTGATTAGCAAAGTATGAACTATTAATGTAAAACACCAAATACAAAATGCACCAAATTTGTATTAAATCGAACGGTTGAGAAATTACAACCAGAAGACTTTTGAAAATAAGCTCCCTCTAGTGTCAGGAATATACAAATACACAAATCACCTTTGCCAGAATAAATGCAGTTGTTCCTCGCACAAAGGTCTAATGGGGTATAAAGTTTGAAAATGATCCATAAAAGTTATTGAGCAGGCGGAGAAAAACAGTGTTTTCATTAACAAAAAAAAAGTTCAACCGAGTGAGTAAAATACGAAAATTAGAGTAAATCACAACCTTCACCAGATAGATCTCCTCGAGCCGAATCATATGCAACGTGTTTGGACTACATCGGATCAAAGGTTGAGAAGTTATGGCCTGACAACTTTGCAGATAAAGCTCCCCCTACTGTCAGACATATGGCATTGAACTTTCCCAAAAACACTCCGGTTCTTCCTCGCACTAAGGTATATGTGAGTCTAAGATTTTAAAATAACAATAATGTTTGCTGTATTCATCAAACACAGCCATACAGAGTACAACAGGGAAATTATTTCCCAATCATTTGACCCATCCCTGAAGGAGCAGTGAGTGGACCCTGGGGAGCCGGGGTATCAGGGTCTTGCTCAAAAAACCCATGACATGTAGACCCTGCTGGGAATCGAACTGGTATCTTCCAATCTTCTGATTGGAGGATGGCTTCTCTACCCAGTGAGTCCAAAAAATTAGTATGTTGAAAATGATCCATCATATAGTTTTCGAGTTATCCCGCTCACATGAAGGATCTGCGGCAGTGATGAAGATTCCATAATATCCCCGTCTTTTAGGGGATTTAATTATGTAGTCTGAGACAATCAAATTTCCAAGAACATGCTTTACCAAAAAGGTTATGCAAATCTTAGTAAAATACGCTATTTTCCACGAAAATCCAGATATTTTGATGTTCTGATTTTTGAGTGAACAGTTGGCGTCACCTGTGAAGCGCCTGGGAGCAGATTGGGTTCAGGGTCTTACTCACTCTCTTGAACGGAACACTCTGAATAGTGAGATGGCGGATGATAAATAGAACCTGATGTCTGCGTGATCCATGCTAACGAGCATGAGCAGCATTACTCTTTCCACCCACCTCTCCTCTATACTCTCCCATTGGCATCATTAAAGAGGAGTCGTCCATGTGCCGCTGCAAAACGCTGCACTCCTAAATCAAGATTTATGCAGGGACTAATCCTCTCCAGCATTTTACATTAAACTGCTGCCATTTTCACCCTGAAAGAGCCATTCATCATCTGGTTAGAGCAGAATGTTCGGCTGGCGGCGGCTGCAGCGTGAGCAGCGTATGGAGGCCCAGGTGAGGCAAACATGCCAGAACATAAAGCTGCTTCATGACACATTCGGTGTTTAAAAGCTTCCTTTAGATTTCGTTTGCGGCATCTTATGGAGTTTTGAAGTTATTGCAAAGGCGAATAATTTCCTTTCCGCTTCCTCCTGAAAGACTGCATGTCTGCGGGGCTTATAACACATAATTATCCATGCTTGTATAGAAGCACTATATAAAAATCTACTCTTCTACCCCGTTATTTGACACGCTGAACTGCAAGTCTTCAGAGACTTCTTCATGGGCCGCGCTCTGCGGTTGGTGAATACTTATTTGGTCTCCCTCTCGGTGCATCCAGTCCCTGCAGGCGGGCTTGTTGCTATGTTTGGCAACGTTTGGACCTTTCAGCAGCTGGCAGTGGAGCCGTGCTTTCTGTGATGACAAAAGTCTCTTGCTCTCCAAGAGTCCATCCCTGGAGGTGGACAGCTACTTTACTACATCTTATCAGCTGGCCCACTGATCGTCAAAGGCGTGGTGTCATGTGACTGACACTCAGATGTGTTAAGACGTGTCTCCGTCCACTGATAATAAATCATGTTTTCTGGCTGCGCATCATTTTTCCCTCTTGTCAGGTCATTTTGTGGTTTGCTTCTCTGAAGTACGGTCTTAGAATTTAAACATGGATGTGGTTCTCTTTTCATGAGTGTTTATGTTGAATAATATCTATAACTGCATTTTTGACATTTGAAATGAGGTTTTAATTATAAAAGGGGTGGTTCTTTGCATTTATGAAACATTGAAAGACTGTGAAATTACATAATTATGTTGAGGTAAATCAACATAAATATGTTTGACAGATTCAACATAATTGAGTTCGGCAAATAAAACACCGATTTTACATTATATTCTTCTGTTGAAAGAAACTAGGTAGTTTCATCTTTGAATATTCAATTCTGTGAGTTTAATTATATTTATGTAATTTTAAAATGTATTTGGATTGCATAATTATCTTTAAAAAATTCAACTTGAATAAGTTTAGTACAGGCAACATGACTTTGTTCAGTCAATGAAAGGTATTTGTATTTGTTTGCATAACATGACTTTTGTTGAAAGAACTAAATAGTTACATCTTCAATGATTAAAACAAGGAAGTTTAATTGCATTGATGTCGTTATGAAATAGCTGTTAGTGTTCCAAATTTACCAGCTGCTAGTCGGGAGGAAATGAAGGGTATTACACACAGGAAGTGAGTGTGACTTTTTAGAATTGTTCACTTGGATCATAAGTTCAGCAAAGATCACTTCCTCTGTGTATTTTTCAGCATATGAATCTGGGATTGGTGAAAGTGTCCCACGTCGTGTGAATCCGTTTGTCTTTAATCTTGACTGTTTAAATACAGGATTTTAAACCCACTCCTGGACCACGACCGGATTATTCAACATGTTGGGTCATCTACGGTTCAACTCTACTGGTCATGACTTGTTGACCCAAAGAATGAGGTTGAGGATACGAGCGGCTGAAAAGAGATTCCTTCCTAAGGTGGCTGGGCTCAGCCTTAGCGATATAAAGTGAGCTCAGGCATCCACAGGGAGCTCAGAGTAGAGCGGCTTCTCCTTCACATGGACAGGATTCAGCTGAGGTGGTTCCGTTACCTGATCAGGATCCCCTCAAAACGCCTCCCTTTGCAGGTTTGTCAGGCACATCCAACTGGGAGGAGATCCCGAATTGGACCCAGAACTCACTGAAGGGCCTGGAACACCTGAGCTGAAGAGTGTAACTTAGGTGAGGGATGAGTCGAATACCCTTTGTTCTGCTGCCATGGCAACCCTACCGATGATGGTTCATATTCACAACCGAACATCTGTCCTCTAGAAACCCAGCCGTACAAAAAAATTTGCAATATTTTGGTATCTCTCCTTTCTGGTTGTCTGGCTTCACCGTGTTCCCCTGCTGGTTCATGCCATCAGCGCTCATCAGTACATGCATGCAGTCCAAGGGATGTCACAGAGAAACTTAATCATAGTCTGTTGACCAGATATGAGAAAACTTAAAGTGTAAAGCCATCTTGAAATTTGAACTTGTAATTTAAAAGTAAGGAGCGAGGTTCTGACTCAGTAGCAGGTGAGATGTTTGGATTCCAGAACAGCACAGTTGGAAGAGTGAAAAGGTGATTAAAAATAGAGAATAATCAAAGTCTATCAGATACTTTATGTCTGTATTGTAAGACTGACAATAAAAAAGTGGATTTTATTTGGTTGTTTTGTTTTTAATATTTGAAGAGATTTTTAAAAAAAAGTACGATTCTTCAAATATGCCATCCTGATTTATCATTTGTTTTGAAACAGCTGTAGGATTATGGTAATTCTACCTTCGAGCATTAACCGACTCAGAGCTAGTGAAAATAATCTCAGTAACAAGTTCTATCTTTTACTGAGAAAATTAAGCTTTAAAACAAACTTTCCAACAAAAATTTAATATTTGAAAATGATATCCTTGCATATTTTGATGCATATTTCCCATGGTTAGTGTCTGCTCCTCCATGGCCCATTTGACCTTTAATAATCCTACTTATTAAAGAGTCCTATTTATCAATAGCCATGTATAATGCATGCTCCTCAGTGGACCGTTTGATCTGTGGTGCCCCCCAGGGCTCCATCATTGGCCCCTTACTCTTTAACATATACATGCTGCCGCTGTGTCATATTATAAACATGTTGAGTCACATTTTCATTCAGAAATAGAGACTCAAAATTTGATCAACCAAACAGTTGGGCAGGTCATTAAAGGGTTTAGAACCAAAACTCTTCAAACAAGCAGAATTTACTAGCATAGAAACAAGAAGAAATATCTAAATAAGCATTTATTAGGCTTTCATTGAAGATAATTTATGTTACTGAGATTTTTGCAGTGCAAAACTCATGAACACGAATTCCAATCTGACTGCTGCATATCTGTGAAAGGTCCGATATAGGATCATATATCAGAGAGATCTGAATCTGATTTGGATTTTTGTGTTCACATAATTCTGAAAAAATATGACCTGTTTAATGTAAAGGGGGAAAAAATGGGAATTTAATGAATTCATGTTGATAATGTGAATGCAGCCGTGAAGGAAGCATCGTCTGAAACCGAACCAGGAAAGCATTTGTCGTTTTTATTTCTCTTCTACAGCTGATATTTCTCCATCCCACCTGGACTTGGGAAACTTCAAGACGACACTGGGTTTATATTTTTTCTACCGGATCAATAAGTAACACAAGCTGTCCATTTATCACTGTAACCTGACTGAGACAAGACGCTACAGCTCCAACTGGGATTCCGGTGTTTGTTTCTTGTTTTGCACAGTAGCCAGGCTGCCAGAGTTAACCCTGTTGCTAAAGCTAATGCTAACTAACCCTGACAGCCAGTTTCAAACAATTATGGTAGTTTCACGCTGCTAGCATCGGCGATTTGTTTGTCTTTGCAAAAACCGCGCCAACAATAATACAGCTTGGAAACATCGGGGAGGGGAGGGAGAAGAAAAGTTTTGTTTCCACTTTAAATATTTTCTCTCAAGGAGTCTCGTCTGTGTCGCTCCCAAGAATCAATGAATCTGGAAAAAAATGTTCAAGTGAAATAAAAGTGAGAGGTTCACCAAATCATTCTTTGGCAGACACTTGAACCAAATTCCATGGCAATTTATTTTCTTTTAAAACCTAAATTTCAACCTCTTGGTGGAGCCAAAACAAAATAACAGCATGATTAAAGTCAGAGGAATCATGCTCTGGAGCCTAATGATACCTTCCAAACATCCAACAGATGATAAGGTTTTAGTTTGGAATGCTGGAACAATGGACAAACATTCCAGGACCAACCCCCTTAAAAACATCCTCTATGAGGTAGTCATTTTTCTTATATAAATCACCGTCTAGGTTTGCTTGAAGGTGCAGTGAGAACAATTTTGTGGCAGTGAAGTTCCACAATGCAACTTATATCACACCTCAGCTCAACCCTCCCTATCAAAAAATCGATGGTGGTCTTCAGATGTCAAAAATATGTCGTCCAGGATTCCTTAGAAAGTTACAGTATATTTAGAAACCATATTTAGTTATTTATTCTGAAAAACTTGGGCTCATGGCTTGGATGTAAGATAAACAATATTATTATTTGTTCCACATTGTGGTTAAATTGTCATCAATCAATCAATCAATCTTTATTTATATAGCGCCAATTCACAAAAACAGTTGTCTCAAAGTGCTTTCCAGAAAGTAGGTCTAGACCAGACTCTTTAATAATTATCTACAGGACCCAACAAATTCCTCCTTGAACAAGCAGTTGGCGACAATGATGAGAGAAAAATGCCCTTTAACGGGCAGAAACCTCGAGCAGATCCAAGACTGAGGGTGGACGGCCCACTGCCATGACCGGTCGGGTTTGAAAAAAAAATAGAGTGAGAGAGAGAAAGAGAGAGATGCGGGTGAGGAGAGATACAGAGAGGGAAAAGCAGCAAAGATATCAGCTATAATCCACTTTCTCCAACATCTCCATGGTCGGGACGCAGCAGCAGCAGGGATCCCAGGTTGATAATAAGATTGATATTAATGTAACATTTATCGATAGCTTATGGGGAATGTCATGTCTTCGTCCCATGGATCAAAACTTTTGATTTGGAACAACTATAACTAAGGCAGAATGGTGGCACTGCTGCCTCATAGCAAGAAGGTTGAATCCACTTCTGCCCGGCCTTTCTGTGTGTGGTTTTCATCTTCGCCCCACGTCTGCATGAAGTTTTCCCAGGTCCTCCAGCGACCTCCTAGAGTCCAAAAAGAAAAACAAACCAACATGCAGTATAGGTGAATTGGTGAATTGGTAGAGTGAATCCTTTTCTGTCTGGCCCTGTAATGACCTTGTGACTTGTCCAGGTCAGCTGGGATAGGCTCCAGGCCTCCTGCCACCCTGAATATGACAAAATATTGAAATGAATGAATGAATTAACAATTGAAACAACAACGCGTAAAACCTCGCTGTCAAAAGTAATTAGCATGAAGACCTGACTCAAGAAACCGTGAAACGGGAAACGGTGAGGTCAGTCCATTCTGCGGACTGGATAGCTGCATGGTGTTGGAGTGATTCGTAGAGCAGCGGCCCACTTTCCGCTGATCATTTTCAAGCTGACCCGGACCCAGTCACATCGCACCACCGGGGAGGAAATGCGACCAGCGTGGGAGCGATCGCTCTCGTACCGTGCGGACGTCTGCCACCTGCTTCGGAGTTGGATTCCCCAGGCGGACTGAACCGACCCAATATCCCCCCCCCCCTCTCACTTGTTTAAAGAGTTGGGTCTTCATGTTTCATTTGACGGGGATGTTTCACACTTCGCTTATCCTTGTAAAATAGTCACTAAATAGTTAGTATGACCCTCAGGTCGTCAAAACCCTTGATAGTTATCAAGCAACAACTTCTTCGATATCTTCTTCCTTGTTGGTTTTTAGAGGTGAAAGGTTTCCTCAACATCTCTCTTCATCTTTAACCTATAAATACGAAGACCCCTCTCTAGAGGAGTTGTATTCGTCTGTACAAACATCGCAGCACAACATCGTGGACTTATGGACATATAAAGGACTTTATCTAAGCTAAAGTAAAAAAAAAAAAAAAGAGTGGAGTTTGAACTGATGGTTACTGTCAACTAAAGAAAACAGTGGATTATTGATATTATATTTAATCCTTTAAACTTTTTGGATGAACACATTTTGAATCACATATTTCAATATGACAATATGACGCAGTAGCTGCATTGTGCTAAACAGTAGGGGACCGAGGGTGGGGTCCTGTGGGGGACACCCCAGGTCAAAGGGACCTCTGAACCACTGCTTATATGCATAAAAATATACAATGAAATGATTTTTCCACCGTTCTTTTCTTTTCTTGGTGAGGACATTAAATGGTAACTAGATTTTAATTAAGGGGTTAAAGATATACCCCTAAGTTTTTCAGACTTTGAAATGTTAGCGTATGACCTATTTGTACTTTTCTCACTGGGCAATATGTGGAAAGAATTAAGAAAAAGAAAACTTGAAAAACGCCAAGAAACACACGATTAAGTCATGTAGAATGTAGATTTCACAAAGGTCACAGACTGAACCGAATCAAATCTTTTTTTAAGCTCATTTTAATGTTCTATGAAGAGTTGCTCAACCACCTTTTATATTTTTTTCACCGCTGACAGTTGTCTCCGTTGAGCAACAACATGACTAACATCTGCATATAAGCCGTATTCCCCTGTCACCTGTTGCGATCTTATTTTGGCAGAGCTTTCCCTCCAGCAGAGTGACGGCAGTGGAGAAATCTTAGCCTTCTGGTTCATGGGGCTGCTGCTCGGTCGCCCTCCAGTCATTTGAAGAACCCCATTTGTTTCTTTGACCTCATGGAAAAGTCTCACGGGGCTGGGGGGCCACTTCACAGTTATGTGTAACTGAAACATGCGCAGCAGTAAACACTTCCACCCGTCTGCACTTAATAAATAGCTGTGCTGCTGATTAACTCGCGGACCCCTCTACGTCAGGCCGGTGTCAGTGCTGGTAGCTTTTCCAGCCAAGCCTGGCGCTGGTTAGTCGACACCTCGGTAACAGGCCAGTACAGACCGGATGGATCCAGAGACATGGCAAAAACAGAACAGTGAGGAGCTAATGAAGACGAAGAGTTTGATGTCGTAGTCACAGAAGGGGCGTCACTTCATTTTAATTCCCATGGGACACGTCTAAATTAGATTAGTTAAACTCACATCAAGTCTGAGGATTTGTGAAAACAAGCCTCAGTCTTCAGTCTCGAGTCGGTGTTACATTTCGGCTCACGGGCCTTTATGAACAAACATGAGGGATCAAATCCTAAAATCTGGCTCATGATTAAAATAACATGACATTTGAACATTTTCCTTACAAAACAGTCTTTAATCTTTATATGATATCATTAATCTAATATCCATATCTATCAATTCTGCTGCCAATATCAATTCTGGAGGCTTCAGGGAGTCAAGTCTCGCACAGGTCCTTGTGAAGTCTTAAGTCCTTTTTTTTTTTTTTTTTAAACTGTAACAACGAAGAACGTTGAATAAAAACCATACTGGTGGCCATGGATTTTCCTCATAGCCCTTCAGTGTTTTACTCCCATGGTTAATAACTCAAGACCCTGGCTACAGTCTGTGTTCAGGTTACGTAACCAGCTCATAGTCAAAGAGATAGAAAGATTTATGTAGCTGAATAAGGTGGTTAAAACCAGGTTCCACAACTTTAATGGATATTATCAGGATTCAAGATGGTTTCCTCAAAGACTCCAGCCAAACTGATGGACCTAAACATATGTACCCAAAGGCAAACTGGCAGCACTAGACCGCTGAATCTGGACCTCATTTACACCACAATAGCAGCAACCATCTAAAGCCAACTATAATCAACAGCTATTTAAGATCCATCAGAATCGACTGGACTCACCAAAACTGTTCATCATCTGAAGTCCAGCCTCCTTTCTTTCTATAGAAACGGCCTGGTGACACGGTTGTTTAGAATGTCGCTGCCTTTCAGCTCCATTAGAAGATCCTTTTCCACTGACAAGGAGGCCAATGCTGACTGACTAGGCCGCCGATCCTGTTTATACCAGAAGTTTGCTTTAAGGCTGAAAATGGCCGCTGGACAGAAGCAAAGGATTTTGGAAAGACCCGCTTTCCATTTACGTAATACTGATGCAGGAGTAAAGGTAAGCTACAAGGCTGTGGCGTATCGAACAGCAGACCAAACCTGACAAATTCAATACCTGATTGGTTGAAAGATATAAATCTTTCCATTTTTTTTAACAGAAGAGGTATTCGTCCTAAAATCTGAAGGCCTCAGAGCAGATGTTTTACTTGGAGACATCAGTGGAGAAATTTGATTGGACAAAGTAAATCTTTAATTTCTATGATCTCACTGGAATCAATGACTCTAATAGACTGACGGGAACAAACTATTTAAAGTACACATTATCTCAATGGAAATGCTTATTAAATTATGAAGTTATAATTTTCAGATTCGGACTACATTCAGGCCCGCAGAGAAAGCCCTACTGGCTCTGACGACCAACCGCTGGATTCATCAGTTGAGAAACCAGAATTGACGAATTTACAGAAAGTCACCGTTCCAGTTTCATCAGTTCCGATTGAGGATTTCAAGTCGACAGTTTACATTTGATGTGATCTATTACAGTCTGGTGTCTACACACGCCAACGCATTTAACCCTTTAGCTTTACTTCACCAGTCTGTAGCAGCCATAAGATATTGTATATTCCCATTCTTTCGCACTTGCTTTCTGACATGCTTTTGATTAAGAGTAGTCTGAATATGAATATCGAATATTAACTTATGTTCAGGGTTTAAACTTTTTCCAGTACCCAGTACCTGGTTAAGAGTTTCCTTAAACACGTGTAATACACCTTGTGTACTGCAGCTGTGGGTACTGTTCATATTGGGGTCATTATTACGTTTATTTGTTGGTTTCACAATGTTGATTAGCGTTTTATTCTTAGTCGCATGACCACACGACCAGGAAGTTAAGAGAAGGAAGCACAACTGGTCAATATATCATGAAATGTTTGAGTATTATATGTTTTATTCACTAAATGAGGCAATAAAAAGCTTGTCCGGGGTTGCATCACTTTAAAGTTTCCTGCGTGAACGCTTGTGTTGCACTATGGATTTCACCGATTATTTTTCTCAATGTGTTGTGTTGGGGCTTTTGCAAAGTGGGTGTGTTGTCAAATTGATGAAGATGTTGCCTTTATTTTCCTGTGCTTCATCTATTCTAATCTTTTTTTGCCAAACACAAGAAAAAGCACCATGAACCAGACAAAAATGTAATTGTTACTTTTTGAGGATAAGATGCCGGAATGAAAGATGGAAACCAGGAGATTTTTTTCTGATGCTAGCACAATCAAACACTCCTTTTTTAATGGTTTCAATGGGAACATTCTTGTCCTGAACACGTTGTAAGGGTAAGTCTGGGTTACACAGTGAATCATTGACTTGTTAAAGAATCTGAGCTTGAAATGATCGAATTACCCCAAAATGAACAACTTGTCCAAAACTCAAACATATTACATTATCACAGATGAAATTATCCAAAAAAATCCCCAAAGAAGACAAAGATGTTGCTATTGAGGATCGGAGCAGCAGTGTGACATGCTATAAAGTGATACTCTCTGCTTTTCTCCGATGCTCTGATGGCTGCTGCCCTCAATGGTTTATGACTTTTGTTGAAGGGAATGATTTTCACCGCCCCCCAACAAATAATGTTACAGGGAAAAAAAACAAAAACCATTCAAAACCGTTTTACTGAACCTCTGAAAGACTAAAACATTCCCCCAACACTTTAAAGTGAGATCCAGCTGTAGCTCGTCTATTCCAGTGGTATTAGTTATTAGCGTTGGGTTGGTTAGGGAAGCTATGTCGTGTGGCAAACCCACCAGAACTTCTGATGTTTGCTTCAATATCATCCCAAGCAACAGTCATTCCTGAAAACCCAGATCCACAACGTGGTCAGCGACATCAGCTCGTGGTCATCCTCACATTACTTCATCCAGTGCTTCGTAAAAAAAGGCAGCTGGTGGTTCTGATCCACTTCTGCATTGGGATTTATCCATCTCACGGGAGTTTTCCAGAGATTCGTAATAAGTTCAGTCCATCTTGACCTTTTTCATTTTTCCTGGACTTGTTTGTAGAGTTCATTATTTCTTCCGATCATCCAGACATTCAATAACGTTAAACTCTTTGAGAGTTTGTATTAAAGATCACACTCTGCTGTGGTCCAGTTCGCAAGTGTAGAGAGGAGGCAGCCAGAAAATAATCTGTCCGTCTACATGGTGCTGTTCTTCTTTTGATCAGTTCATGAACAGGTTTAGACTATATCCGTCTGCGACCAACTGAATGTTCAATCAGGTTTTGGGGGTTATTATTCTGAATGAGATGTTTGTATGGAGCCTTTTCAGTTTGATTGGGCTTTTAAACCACATAAGGTCCGAATGTTAGTGTCTGTATAAACCCAGTTAGTGCCCGAACCATGACCCTACCTGTGTTTGCATTCAGTATACAAATACAGTTTGTTAAGGTGAAGAAATGATTGTCAGGTCATAGAGGCGATGTTGTGGTGAATAAAAGGTTCCAAACATTGAGATGGTTTCATATGTTTACTGTGTCACCAAAGCGTCATGGATTTTATGGAATCCTCATCGCTGCCGCCGTGGCCGCCGATCCTTCATGTTAATAATAATAAGAAATCCTTTATTGATCAAATACAGCCAATACAGACATCATAGTGAAATTATTTATCTGCATTTGACCAATCCCTGAGGGAGCAGTTAACGAGATAACTGAAAACCATTTCATGGATCATTTTCAAATTTTATACCCACATAGACCATATTGTGAGGAAGACCCGGAGTTATTTTGGAAAAGGTCACCAACGGGGGGAGCTCTATCTCACAATGTGTTTGGGCCATCATTTATCAAACGTTGGTTCGATTTTAGCCCAAATCATCATCCAATTCATATGAATCGACTCGAGGAGCTCTATCAAATGTTTCTCCAATAGTTCATCATTTACTCACAAGGGTTTTTTTTTGTAATTTTTACGAAAAAAATGGATTTCGGACTTCAGTCCGGAGTTCAATCAGGGGGATTGCTTGTACAGAACAGGCTTGGGGACTTTCAGTCAATATACCGTTAGCGTTAGCCTTCATGGCAAAATTACATCAAACCACAAACACAGACAGCAAAAAACTGGAGATTTGAAACGGATGTGTTACACCTTTCAGTGATGATTTTCACTCCATCGTAACATATTCTGCCTCTCAGAGTTCAGTTTTGGAGTTAATTATCAGAGTTGACCTCATTGGTGTTAATTCAGCTATTGCAGAGATGATATTAAGCTCCGCCCGAGAGAAAGATGATGATAGGAAGAAAACCCTGAGTAAAGGAGCTGAGAACCAGACTTTTCATTTGGCTAGCATCGAGTAACGTGCTGTAACCTCTGTTCTCCAAGTGAAGAGACTCTCTCTCCATCAAAATGCATATTCCTTATGACTTTAAGAAAATCTGGTGAAATTTCTTACATGTTTGAAATGAACACACTCAGGCAATAATACAATTTTAGTCTTAAAACTGCACTTTTGTATGTTGGTAAACTTAACTGTGAATCTTACAAATTCTATTATCGAGTCAAATATTAACACCATCTAAAGTCTAACTTTAAATTATGAGGAAAGATCTCGTAATTACAAGATACGGGGGATATGTTTACTCATTTGCACATGCCCTGTAATGTTTATCACACATCTGTAACTGTATCTATCCTTTCTCCAGCTGTGTGACGCAGTCGTGTTTGGCCACGTTGTGATGTTCATTAGTGTTTTCCAACGTGAGCGGCGTTTTGTAGCTTGTTTACGAAGCATTTTGACGCTCATCCGCACTGCCAAGCATATCTAATAATATATAAAGTTCTCCATCAGTCCAGAGAAATCACTCTTTCACTGCTTCCACCATCGTGTGTTTGAGTTTCTGTGATGTCACTCGTCGCCTGAGCAGCTGTTTGAAATCAGGAGAAAACGTTTACATGTACCTGCATCCTAACATTTGTAAATGATTCTCGTAAAAAAAAAATTCTCTGAAAAAACAAAAAATTCAATCACTTCTCAACCCTGGAAACTGGTGAGAAATCGACTCATGGAGATCTATCATGGTTGATAGATCACATTTTACCCTAAGAATTCATATTTTACTCACTTATGACAAAGAAACACTGTGGCAATAACTTCACATTTGATCTGAGGAGTTAAATGTGAAGTTATGGCATTTAACTCTTCAGAGTCCTCTTTTACAACGCAGGAGATTGGGGACTCCCTTGGTGTCGGGAACAACAGCTCAGACATAGTTCCTATACTAGGAATCCTATAATTCTCAATGTAATACTCAATCAACCATTTCTCTGATGTATCCAGACCATCCCTCATCCGTAAACTTGGCGTTTATTCCCACTTGCACTCCAGGACATGAGGAACACGAGAGAGTCTCTTCACTCAGAGAACAGAGGTTACAGCAAGTTACTGGCTGCTATCTAGCTGAGCAGTCTGGTTCTCTACACCCACACTCACAGCGGCTCCTTAACTTTCCCCACATTCATTCTCAGAGCTTAATTCCACCCCTGCAGAGTTGGATTAACACTAATGAGGCCAACTCTGAACCCTAATCCTAACACATTTTGACTAACGAAGTTATAAAATGACACATCCGGGACTGAAAATCAACTCAGACATTAAACTTCCAACACTCTCTAGCCTGTATGTTTCTCATCAGACGTTTGTGTCTAATATCCAGCTCACTCACAGGTTCTGACGAGGAAAAGACAATACTTGATTAGACCCTGACTTCACACTGAGGTCATGTGACCTGTGCTGTGAGCTAACAAGGCAGCTCAGTGAGGACCAGACATTCACTAAAAAACAGCTGGATGGAGCTCCGGTTATGTTGCAATCCCTCTGGTTTAGCGGGGGACACAATCACATCTCTAATTGGAGCTCTGTGGGCCGCCTCATGTCCAGGAAACACAGAAAATCTCTCCTGACCCCAAGTCTCTCTGTGATCTCGGCCACATGGAGCGTCGCCCAGCTGTGTTTCCCAAACTCTTGCCTGCTGTATAATCACATTAAGAGGAGTTTAGGGTGGTCTCGGAGTCACAGCCTGCATTTTTGTCATCTGCACCGGCCACATATGGGATCTACGCCGCCGCTGCCAATCTTTGTGAAGGCTCTGCTCGGTATGACGTGGTTTGGCCTCAACGAGGTGGAAAAGACCTGAGCTCGCTTTTCTTTCCATAGCTCCAACCCTCAGAATCCAGAGCCTGGCTTTATTTGTGTCTGAACAGAAACACGATGGAACATTGGACGGCCATATAAGTTATTCATAAAGTCAGAAACAACCGACCCAAACGCTGCCGTTCCCACTGCTGAATCACCTGTTTGTTTTGGAAAAAAGAATTGGAAGGAAATTGAAAAGAAAAAAACTTCTCACTGTGCTTCTTTGTGTTCGAGAGCACACCCCTCTCACCAAATGTGAACTCATAGCCGTTATTTTATAACGTGTTTCTTGATGGAGATTAATGAAACCTTATAAATAGCCGCTGTGACCACAAATTGAATTCAGGTTGAGACCAGAGGACAGGTTTCACGGGACATTAAGTCATTTTCAACTTCTACTAGAAACCAGAAAACTTCTCGGTGGCCTCACACTGAGGTAGGACACCCCTTAGAGAGGACAGGACATTTATGTAATAACTACAGATGCACCACATCAGCCTGATGGGATGAAGAATGATGTTTTTTTGTGGATGCCTGAGTCTCAAAGATTGGAAATTTGAGGATGAGGAGATTTTTGCATCTTTCAAAATGCCATTTCTTTTACTGTGTTGTTGATGAGAGGAGTGGTGAACCTCTTATGGCACCACACCCCTCCACCGTCCCCGGTCTGTCTTACAGTCAGGCTTCCTGTCTCCCATCAATGTACTCGTTTTTTTCTGGGCCACTGTGACGGAATCCCCTCGCTCTGTTTCCTGTTGTGAGGCTCGTCGCTATGCTGCAGGCGAGGGAGGAGTTTTCTCAGGCGAGGGAGCGCCTCTAGGAGGTTCGTTCTCTCGTTAATGGTCCCAGAGCTGGAGCAGAGGCTCCGAGAGGAGCTCAGTGTTTTACTGCGTCTCAGCTGTTGAACATGGCTGCAGAGGCTCCTCGTGCCCGAGGTCGACCCCATAAATCAGCGAAGGACTTAAAGTAGCTGCAGGGATGTGGTTACCTTAGACCAGAGAGACCCTGACAGAGGGACGTCTGTATCAGCTCTATTGTGGTCGGGGAAAAAAAACACTTTCAAACATGTATAATTTAGCTGAAGCGGTATAAAATGCCCGAGGGTATTTGAAAACGTCAAAAATCATTACCAACGAAAGTGATTAAAAAAAGAAAGTGCAAAAAACAAACATCCAGTGGAAGACAGAGAATAGGAGCGATGATGATGATGATGATGATGATGATGATGATGATGATGATGACGTAGAAGCCAACATCATTATGTGCAATATCTTATATTTACTTTAAGCTGATTCAACCACAGCTAGTGGGCGTGGCTCCGACGAATGGAGGTAGAGGCCAGGGATGATACCTGCAGGGTGTGACTAGAACAGGAGGAAACTTCAAATCCAAGTCCTGGCTGCCAAAGTGTGTGTGTGCGTGTGTGTGTGTGTGTGTGTGAGTGTGTGCGTGTGTCTGTTTGTGTGTATTTAGATGTAAATTCACTGTGCATTAGTTATAAACAGATCTTTAGGAGAATGAGACCCTGGGTCTCAATGAGTTTACTTGTAAAAATTAAGTTGAAATAAAAAAAAAATAATAATAAAAATTCTTCTTTCTCTCACAGGAATAAACCATAAATGGATTTTAAAGGGGTTAAAATACTATAAATAAATCAATATTGGATAGTTATATAGTTATATAGATAGTTATAATCAGTTATGCTGTTCAGGGTCACGGGGGGCTGGAGCCTATGCCAGCTAACATTAGGCGGGAGGTAGGGTAAAACCAGGACGAGTCGCCAGATCATCACAGGGCTGATACATATAGAGAGAAAACCATTCATGCGCAAAGTTAGATTCACCAATTCACCTATTTTAGATGTTCTTTGGAGAAGGCTGGATCCAGGGGGAACCCGCGCAGACACAGAGAGAAGGTTGGGGTGAACCCTGTACCTTCTTGTTCCTAAGCAGCAGTTCTACCCATCCGCTGTGCCGGCCTTATGATATGATATTGATGATATTAAATTATCGTGGCTCTTTACTCTTTACTTTGAACCTATTTAATAAAAACAATTGAAAAAAAATAAAAAAAATAAAAGTCATAAATGCTCTATATATAGATTCAATGAGTGCTTGCATCAATCCATCAGTCCATTTCTTCCACTATTCCGGGGTTGGGCGGTAGTTGCAGCAGGCTAAAATGGCCATTCCATACATCCCTCTACATCAATTCTCCTCAGGGACCCTAAGGCGTTTCAGATGAGATTACAATATGATCATGATGATGATTACAATTATTATTGTTATTATTCTTATAATTATTACAGTATTTTCCCATAAGCTATTGCTAAATGTTATATTACTACTATTGTTATTATCAGCCTGGGATCCCTGCTGCCGCCGCGACCCACCCCTGGAGAAGCGGAAGAAAGTGGATTACCATAGCTGATATCTGTCTCTCTCCTCCCCTCTCTCTCTTTCTCTCTGTTTCTCTCTTTCTCTCTCCCTTTTTAAACCTAACCCGTCATGGCAGTATGCCGCCGACCCTGAGTCTTGGTTCTGCTCGAGGTTTTTGCACGTTAAAAGGCAGTTTTTTCCCGCCCAGTGCTTGCTCACAGAGGAATCTGTTGGGTCTCACTAAAATACAATAAATTACAGACATGGTTCAGTCTAGACCTGCTCTTTTCTGGAAAAGCACCTTTTCTGGAAAAGCACCTTCAGACAACAGTTGTTGCTAATTGGCGCTATATAAATAATGACTGATTGATTGATTGATGAGATATATAGTCCATCCAGTGAGCTCTGTGAAAGGGAAGCATCCTGATCAAATGTTGAACCACTTCAGCCGGTTCCTTTCAACATGAGGGAGCAGCAGCTCTGCTCGGAGCACCGTCTGAAAGTCTGAGCTCCTCACCTTATCTCCAAGCATACTGCCGACGAGCGATTCAAAGTCCCCAATGAATAGGCACCGAGGAAGTTGCGACACCTGGCCGAGAGTAGGGAGACCGGGGCACCCTTCTGGAACCAGACACTTAGGGCTGAGCTGGTCAGCGAGTGTCTGGTGGCCGGGACGCTTCATGGAACCGCCGCCTTGTGGGCTCACCATCTGCAGGGATGGGCGCTGGGGTTGGGTGCAAAGCAGTGTGGGAAGCAGACGATGGAGGGGACCTGGGCGTGCCGTCTCCAGACATCTTCAATTAGTTCTACACTGTAAAAACCTTTTTGGATCATTCACAGTAAAATACCGGCAGCTGTTGTTGCCAGAACTTTACCGTAAAAGATAAGGTCACCGTGTAGAACACATTACGGTAAAATACCATGACAAAAGATGGACTCCAACCTGTTTACAAGGACATTACATAAACAACAGTAAGTTACAACTAGTTTGGATAAATATGTGAATAATAATACAATAAATCGATGTTTAACATTTTGTTTCTGTGCAGGCTCAAAATTCTATTTTAAAATTATGCTAAAAAGTTGTCAAATGGCAACAGTAAGGGACGATGAAATTCAACCAGTAGATAACTTTATTGAGTACAGCTGGAATATATTGAAATCCAATGAAAGCACGTTGCGTTAACCAAATGAAAATAAATACATACAGACATCTTACCTTGTAAATATGAGATCCCGATTACATCATTACGAAATAATGTGTCTTTTTCTTATTAATTTAGTGAACGCAATGCCCCTCCATAAAAATGAAGGGGATTCTGACAGTATGAAAACGGAAGTGTCTCAGTCTGTCAGATAATGAGAGTGTGAGTAGGAAGAAAGTAGATAACGCTGTTCAGCAACAATCTGTCTAAACAGGACTTTTTTGCTAATTTGCAGAAAATATCTAAATAAATATGTTGCAACATCCTTAAACTGTGGGTCATGATTCTGTGACGATCTATAGTAGCTCCTCTGTGGGACCGGACAACATGGTTAGCCTCCACTCCCCTCACGTATCAATGATTATTCAACGCACCCTATCGCCAGTTCACCAGTTGTCCATCACTGTGGTAGGTCCAAACCACTGCCGACCAGGACCACACAACAACACCTGCAGTTCTCTTGCTCAGTTATCTAGACATAAATAACATGGTCCTTGTCAAGGTCACTCAGATCCTCATGCTGGTCCATTTTTTCTGCTTCCAACATCAACTTTAGGACAAAATTTTCACCTGCTGTCTAATGTATCCCGTCCACTGACAGTGGAAAACAAAAACAAAAACAGTGCTGCAAGGATCCTGATGAGAGTTCGTAAACACGAACACATCACCCCTGTTCTTCACTCCCGTCATTGGCTTCCATTCTCCACCAGGATTGATTATAAGATCTCTCTCCTCACTCACCAGTGTATCCATGGCAACGCAACCCCCTACTAAAAATAACTACCCACCCCACTGACCTCAACACGATCCCTCCGTTCTACCCACTCATACCGCCTCCTCCTTCCCCGGACTAAGCTCAGCACCATGGGTGATCGGGCCTTCTGTTCTGCTGCCCCTCGTCTGTGGAATGCCCTCCCTGACCATCTCAGGGCTCCACAGACGACTGAGACTTTTGAAAAAGGACTTAAAACTTTGCTTTTTAGCAGAACCTATAACTTTAATTAACATTGCTGCTTTTTGACATGTTTTTATATAGTTATTATTTTATTTTTTATTGATGCTTTTATCTGCTTTTACTTTGTAGCACTTTGAGATTTGATCCAAATGTAAAGTGCGTTATAAATTAAATGTATTATTAGAATTATTATTATTATTATTAATAACCATGGTAACAAGCTATGTGGGCGACTTTAGCTCAGTAGCCATCCCACAATCGGGAGATTGTTGCCCAAAAACAGTCTTTGAGGTCACATGTCGTGGAGTCCTTGGGCAAAACCCCAAAACCGACTTGCTCCTTTGAGATGGATAAAATGCAGACACCGAATGTCATGAAATTGTACTATGCTTGATGTGTATGACTGTGTGATTAATAAAGTTTATATTATAATTACTATTAATCTGTGGCCCAAGTTCAGCTGGGATAGGTTCCAACCTTCGCAATCAGGATAAGCGGTTACACAAAATGAATGAATGAATGAATGTCATTCTGATGTATGTCACTTGTTATAATGTTATGGCTGCTCAGTGTCAGTTAAACTCCATGCACCGAAAGCAGTTAACGTGTTTAGTTTTGACCGCATGGCTTTGTGTTTGCTATACATTGAAAGCAATGCAATTTGAATTAATTTAATTTCAAATTCATGAATTCATCATTTTCTCTCAACTTAGATGAAAACTTAAATTTCGATTCTCCGTCCGTCAGCATGTTTTCTTCTAGAAAAGCTAATATTTATTATTCAATCCAAGCACAGTTTGAAATAAAAAAATTAACACGTAGAAAGTTTGATGATGACAATATCAACTTTTTTCAAGTTAAACATCTGATTCTGTAAAAAGAGTCATTTTTACTGAAACCTTTCTCAAGAGGGGTTGGAGTCAATCCCAGCTAACATCCAACCATGCAAGGTACACCAGTCCATCATAAAAAAAAGGCCCCAGTATTGAGGGTGCATTTGAAACTTTTTATAACTACCATGTTTGCCCCAAAACTAAACCTTCATTTAATAAAAGCTCAAAAGTTCTCTGTGAACAACCTTCTGAGTTTGCCTTGTCCGTCAAACATTTTGTAAAGATTTGTTTTTTAAAGGTCTTATATGAAAAAAATAAAATAAAATCTATTATTAGTAGTATTATTAAACTATAAGCTCTGACAGAAATTGTTTCATTTGAAGATAAAAGTTAAAAACAAACTTTATTCGCCGACTAGCCAGACCGGACTAGAAGACTCGGCTGCGTGCAAAAACAAAAAAACTTACATTAATTGGTCATCATAAAAGAGAATAGTGTTTGCAATTGGAATGTACAGTAGCTGATTTTACAGTGTATGATTAAATAATAGAACGTTTGAGCGCTGGGATCAGGAATAGTCCCTGCTCTCCCCCATCAGACCAGTGCCGGTGTATCATTACCAGTAACTTTAGCTCTACTGGTTGTTATTCCTTAATTCAAACACGACTGCTTTGGAATTCTAGAAGCAGCTCCGTCTGATGGAACATGGAGCTGCACAGTAACTAGATAGCATAATAGCATAATGGCAGGTTTCTCCCCAGTGCAGCAAAAAGCTGCAGATATGTGGAAAAAATTGAATAATTAGAAAAATGTTCCATGAATCTGTAGTTCTGGCCGTGTGATTGGTTCCTATCCAACTTATGGGTTGGATAAAATCCAGTTTGGACAAGGAGGATTTCTCCCAAATACCTCCTCCTTCCTGGAGGAAATACAGATTCAATTATGGAGGCATTTCTGGCTACAATTTCTTTGATTATTAAACTTTATTTGGACAGTGGAGCAGAATCCCTCTTGAGCTCCAGCTCTCTCACCGTCCCTGTAACGCGTAGATTCAGAAGAAGACAAAAGGTAGCGAACCGTGTAGGTTTGTGAAGGTTTCACATAAAGTATGGACTGAATTTGACTGTCAAAGAGCAGGAGCAGAGAAAAGAAGGCAGGACTAAGATAAGAGAGCTCTGCTAGGAATAAAAAAAACATCATTCACCTTTTTAAAGTGAAGACCGGAATAGTAACATATTTTACTAGTCCTATCTGCTGGCGTCCCTGAGAGCAAGCCCCCTGATGGAACACCTCAAATTAAATATGAAGTTATGTCTGAAAAACAGTGTTTTTCATAAAAGTAGCCCCACCTAGTGATCAAAATACAACAATTAGAGTTAAATCCGATATGTACATGACAGATCTCCTCGTGTCGATTCAAATGCACCGATGGTTGAGAAAATTATGAGCAGAGAACTTTTGGAGATAAACTCGCCCTAGTGGGGGTATTGTGCAACTGACAATTCACTTCTTCCTCGCTCTAAGGTCTAGGAATGTAGCAAATTTGTGAAAACATGATGTTTAATGGATTTCTCATTTTAGTGAATCCTGGTAGAACTATCTGTGTCTCAATGGATTTTGTATATATTTTTTTAATATGGAGACTCTTGTCTGAACTTATCTGTCAGCCTGTTGACCAACGCAGCAAACAGAAGGGGATCAGAGCCGATGCTTGATGCGGTCCCACGTCCAGCTTGAACCCATCCATAACTCCTAATTAACACTTCACTTCTGTAATTCTGCTCTCACACACATCCTGTACCACTCTAACACACACATCTCTGTCACTCCAGACTTCCTCATGTAATTAGCAATCTGTCCTAGTAAATCCACAAAGACAAAAAGCAACACCTTCTCACCTTCTCTATGGTTTCTTCATCAGTATTCTCAAAAGCCGACATCCCACCTGTATTGCTTTTTCATGGCATGAAACCATCCTCCTGCTCACTTTTCTTAATCAACCTTCCACGACTCTTTCCCAGGTCTTCATCGTGTGGCTCATCACCTTATATCTCTGTAGTTGCTATAGCTCTGAACATCAACTTTGTTCTTGAATAACACCACCAGTACATATTTCCTCCATCCTCGGGCAATATTATTTGACACTTTTCCTGACTCGATGCTTTTAATTAATCAGTCCTAATCGTAGCTATCAAATATTTATTTCTTTTCGGGATTTTAACTCTTCAAAATAATTTCATAACCAAAATAAACTTAAACTAGACCAATTCTGTCACCTCCAAAAAGTCCCGAATCCCCCTCTTTGTACAAGCAATCCCCCTGATTGAACTTTTCGAAATTACATGTAAAGTTATGTCCAAAGCGAGTACGATATAATATCAGATCTCCTCGAGTTGATTCCTGTGAACCAAACTTGGACTAAATTTGACCAATGTTTAAGAAGTTATGTCCAAAAAACGGTTATATTGTTTAAAAAAAAGAAGAGGTCCCACTAGTGCACAAAACATAAAGTTTGAGTATAAGTATAAGTTTTCAGAGTAAAACACAATATATATCCAACAAGATAGATCTCATGTTGATTCATATGCACAAAATATGGTCCCCATCAGATTGATCAGTGTTTGAGAAAGCTTCCCCTAGTGTCAGAAACATGTAACTGATATTTCTCAAAATCATTCCAGTTCTTCCTCGGACTAAGGTCTATGTGGGTATATTTGAAAATGATCCATGAAATAGTTTTCGTGAAAAAAGAGAAAAAAAAGCTCTAGTGAATAGAATATGTCACGAACAAGAAAGTTTTGAGTTGATCGATATTCACCATGTTTGGGCTAAATTGGACCGTTGAGAAATTACGACATGGAACTGTTTTAAGATAAAACTCCCTCTAGTGTTTGAACTATACAACCGCTCTTTCCTTAAATCAATCCAGTAGTTATTGCGCTGACATGAAGGATCTGCAGTGATGATTCTATAATATCGCTGAAAAGTTGGAAATATTATGGAATCAACAACCATCCGGTTTATTTGCATAACCTTGGTGTCTACGGACAGGTAATACCTAGAATGATTGATTTTCAGTGTCGGTTACATTGAACCTGTTACTTAAATGTATTATTATTATGTCTGAGTAAACTTTGATTAAAGACAAGAAATACCGATAATTCCTCACCTGATTTTCCTCTTCTCCCCCCCTTTTTTTTCCTCCTTCGTCTTTTACTTCTCCTCCATCTTTTTCTTCGTCTTCATCAGCCCCTTAGAGTTCGCCACAGCAGACCATCTCACTCCACATATTGGTTTCACTTAGGATTTTAAGGCTATATCATCATTATATTACAGAAAAACATGAAATAATCAATTCATTTGCTCAGAAACTCTTTGATAACTACTGAATCAAATTTGATAGAAATACCACCAAGTTCATGTTTTTCTACAGTTTCTGTCGGACAGGAGCAGGAAGACTCTCATTTGTACCAGCTGGATACTTATTACACTTATTACTACCGTTGTTGTGACAAAAACAAACGCTTTTTTTTTTTTAAATCTAGCATTGTGCACTGAATATAAAAATAATCCCAAACTAGGGAGAAGCCTGATTCCGGGTTCTTTCAGAAGACAAGGACCACACTGACGGGCTGAACGATCAAACCTGTCTTATGCGTTGACCGGAGTTTCTTCGGTTACAGGTGGTGTCAATCATACGGCGGTGAAGGCAGGGGGTCGCAGCATCTAATCTCTCATCAGGTATTGGCTGCGCCCCCTGCTGGTTGGTTATTGTTTTACTGAACGTTTTAATTTGTAAACAAACATTATTTGTGTCAAATAACTATTGGCTGCTGTTTTGTGTTCATTTCGAGATTATCTTTCAGGCAGATTAGAAAATTAAACTCCACAGCAGTACTGTGTCGGCCTTTTTGGTGGGGGATTATTTCCTGTTTACGTAGAGGCTCGTATATAATAATAATAATAATACATTTAATTTATAATGCATGGCCTTTAGAGCTTACGTACTTTCTCTGATGTCAGTGTGACGAGAAATGTCAATGGGAAGATTTTTGTCCTGAACATGCCGCAATGGTAAATCTGCTTTTCACAGTCAATTATTGTCATATTACAGGATCTGAGGTTAAAATGACAAAATTCAGCCAAAAACGGGCCCAAACGTCAAGACTGTTACATTATCAGAGCTGAAATCTGTTTCTAGGTGAAAAACATTAGTAACATTAGCTTAATGGTTTCAATCAAAGATCCTTTGTAGGACATGAAGGGCAGCAGCTTTTTGAAATCACCAACAGCGACATAAAACCTAAAGAGAAGCTTTCCTCCCCCTGCTGTGGATGTGCTACTCCTGAGTGATGAAAGAGAAATCTCTTCACATGCTGGAGCCATCAGACCATCACATTCATCCCTGGGTCACAAAGAACTTCCTCCTCTGCAGGAGAAATTGATAACACATTGTTTTCAGAACGACTGGCTGTGATTGCAGAGTGAGACATCTCTGTTTTTACTGTACACATTAGATTTTCCTCCATGCTGCTCTCGTTTAAAAACACCGTCTGTGATTACAGTAAAGCTGTTCAAAAACGGTTTTCTAACTGTTTCCCTTCCAGGAGGTTCTTCTCTACATGTCTGTCAGTCTTTACATTCATTCTGATGATTGGGTAGTTTGAAAACAGGACGTGCCGGTAAATGCAAGATTTACTGACACATTCGACCAATAAACGTATTTATGTATCAAATCTATATTTATCATATTTTTAAGCTTTGTGTGTGTGACTGCTGCACACAAGGTCGTGACGTCAGTGTCCTCATATCACACTGGTTTAAGCTGCACATTGTATCATGACTGACCTCCAAACTGGAGACGGCCCAAAATCCTAAACACGTCCAAATGTTAAACTCACCTTTAGAGTTACGGCAGAGAAGAAAACCCTCCTCCAGAAAATGGATGTGCAAATGAATTCTTATGAACGAGGAAGCCACATTTAGATTGAGTCGGACTTGTGACTTTATTCTCAGATTCCCTGCTGGGCAATAAAAAAAAAGAACTCCACTGAGTTTTACTTTGTAAAGTAAGTCAGAATTCTGACTTTTTATTTTTATTTTACATAATTCTGACTTTGTTCAAAGAATTGTAATTAAAAATACCCAGTTACAAAAGTCAGAATTCCTACTTTATTCTCAGAATTGTAAATAAGAAAATGAAATGTCCTAAAAAAGATGAAGCCATAACTACATCCATGAAACTTTGGGGACATTATGGAGTTTCCATTCCCGCCACCGCAGATCAATCGTGTTAACACAATAACTCAAAAACAGTTCATGGATCATCTTCAAATTTTATAGCCACATAGACTTTAGTGCGAGTAAGAACTGGATCGATTTTGGGAAAGTTCGGGAGCTAATCTCCCAACAGCAGGGTGATCTTAATCTCCAAAAGTTTGTGAGCCATTATTTCTCAACCCAAGCACCAATCTACTTCAAATTCGGTGTATATGAATGAAGTCCAGGAGCTCTATCGTGAATATGTCCTATTTTACTTTAATACTTCATATTTTACTCACTGGGAGGAGCTTCTTTTTCTGAAGAACACTGTTCTAACTTCACATTCTTTCTGAGGACTTCAATCTGTGGGATTGTACAACGCAGGAGGATTGGTGACCCAGATGATCCGCTGTGGCGAAACCTGAAAGCCAAAAGACGAAGAAGAAGAAGAAGAATTCAATGAAGAGTTGATGCTTCACATTACTACTAATAATAGAACCACAGTCTGATTCACATAATCAGCACCACCGTATGAAATATCATGACTCACAAACACGCAACAGGAACTCAGTGTTCCGACTTCTACTTCTCTCAGTAAACTCATTTTTAGTGAGTTTAGTTTACTTTAATTTTTTTGGCTTCTATCTTGACTCACAGCTTTTCTGGCTTAAATGAAAATCATACATAAAGCTACGCAGCTCCTCCACTATGAGCAAGATCATTTTCACTGTTATATTTCTATCCCTCAAACTGGGAGAATTAGAAAAATATATTTAAATCATTATTTGAGAATTTGAAGTTTGATTTTTGATATTCACTTTTGCTCAACCCTTCAACCTCTTCCAGGTGACCAACCAACAGTGTTATTAAGTGGGAACAAGAGTATTTCTCCATTAATGTTAAGCAATACATCAAAGGTGTGCATAATTTAGAGAGATCCTGGTCCAAAATCGTCTTGAAGTGGCATTTAAAAAATAGCTGAGTCAGGGATTAATTTTCATCACCACAGAAAGAGCTTTCTGGTGGGACTTCTTCATGGGTTTTAAAAGCAATTACATTCATGGGTAGAAGCTGTAAATGATTTTATTGTGAATCTTGTTCACTTTGCTAGGAATGCAGTTTGTTCTGTTCAGTCCAGAATTTTCTCCACGCTGACATGCTGGAAGGCTTGTTTCCCAGTGCAGTCAGCTCCTGGGACATGATTACTTTCAGATATTATGTTGTTGCACTTATGGTCAAAAAAGATCTCCACTACCTCCATCCAGCAGAGTTTGTCTTAGAGCTATAGAGGTGATGTTCAGAGTGACCAGGCTTCACATCTGTCCATCATGTCTGACACGTGTGGCCTCTCACAGTTGTGAAAAGTCAATGAGAAATGTGATGTGAATCCGTAATTCACTACATTATTAATGTTTTTCAGATGTTACCATTAAACCGGGTCTCAACTGCCAAAAGTGCATGAGGGACAGAAAGGCCGTCAGTGGATTAAGCAGGATGTTCAGTTTTCAGTTTATGTGCGCCCTCAGTTTGATATATGTTTTTGGAATTGTGAATACAAAAGGAATTTCCTTAACAAAAATTTGTCCGCTGATTTAATTACAAACGAGGTAAAAAAAAAAGAAAAAAGGTCTTACTTAATCATCCGCTGTGTATAAAAATGCACATTTCTGACACTGAGTGGAGAACATCAAATGTAATTTCACTGAAATGGGTCTGGATCCATATTGGCATTTTTGTTTAGTTTGAAGGCCAGTGTCTGGAATTCATTCATAGTAACAGGCCAACTTATTTCCCCTCACTGACAATTTCATTTTAATGCTCAGTATTTATCTTCGTTACTGCTTGACTGTTTCTGCGTTGTATGTAGAGATTTCATTAACATCAATAGATTACTTAGGATATCGGGCCCAGCGCTCCTTACGTAGTTTTGATGTTTCTGCGGGTCTAGATCTCTGTCTGGGGTTGAGTCTCCATCTAGTGGTCACACAAGGAACTGCACAATGAGTCAGAGATAGAACATCTGACACGCAGAAGCTATTCTCGAATCTGTTTCTCTTTATTATTCATCAACCAATAACAATATTATAAATAATAGACGTAAATAGAGAAAAAAATAAAACAAAGACATTTTTATAGAACATCACGCAGAGAGAAGACAGTCAACATCTGGAACCGCTCCTCAATCTAGACCAGGAATTCCGCTTCTGTCATTCAGACAAAGCAACTCTTTTCCTGGTCTCTGTCTTCTCACACAGCATAGCCATATTTTACAGTACGGTTATCTGAACAAATTCATACAATCAAGTTATATAACTCAGGTATGCGTCAGCTGAGAGCAACAACCTGACTGATAAACATGGCTTTAACACTTCCTGTTTACTGACCTCTGCATTTAGAAGTCCTTCCTCTGTACTATGAGTTCATAAACGTCCTCAACACTGAACAACAGGGAGGGATGATAAAACTCATTCCTCCTGAGTGTCTTTTACGGGCGGGCGTCACACAGAGGCTCCGAGAGGATTCACAATCCTTCTCTGAGAGTTTACCATCAGAGGAATGACTCATAGTCTGATTTCCTGCAACAAGAACCAAGAGATGTTGAGAAGCCCAAAGTTGAATGTTAGAAATGTGCAGTTTGGATCTCCAGCATCTAGAAACGATTGACAAATAGTATTAATTAGCAAAACAACCTATGAGGACAATATTTCAGCAACCAACCTGGTTGCGTTGGATGATTTCAGAAGGGTTTTGGGGGCTTTATTTTGAAAATTGGAAAAGCCTGAAATCAGGTGCCCGATAGTCCATATACATTGACCAGTCATAACAATATAACTACAGACAGTTGATTTCAGATTAGGGAACAGATTATCTAGTTACCATTGTAACCTGTCAGTGGGTGGGATGTACTAGACAGCAGGGGAATATTTAGTCCTGAACTTGTGTTTGAAACAGGAAATATCATATCATATATATCATAGCTTGAAACTCCAGCAGTGCATGTAAAAGTCCCATGCCATATTAAAACATCAAGAAATTAACACATATGACGGGATCATGGGGGCCCATAGCTCACTGATGGTCGTAGGGATTGACAGCTAATCCATGCTGTCTGATCCCAAACAGTCAATGCTGGCTCTTATAAAGAGGTGTCAGAAGACACTTCATCACAGAACTGTTAGGCGGTGGTTTCAATGTTTTGGCTGACTGATGTAAAAATGAAGAGGCCATATTCAATCTTGGGCTGAGTAAAGGAGTCTACATCTCTCATATTGAATTTTGGAGTAGTCATCACCCGTGGGTGTAAAGAAGAAGAAGCGAAGCATGACCTGTGACCCCGGAGATTTAGCTGTCGTTGCAGAGGCGACCTGATGCTGACTGGAACCTCTGACTGCTGAACATCAGACGCCGAGAGAGGCGCTCCAGTAGATTGATAAGGCACAGCAGGCCGCAGACAGACATCAGACATGTAGAAGGATGCAGTACAATCAAGGCCGAATACGTCAGCAGTACACTGAACACGCTGTGGTGAAGTGCAGGTTTCAGGGGGCGGAGGAGGAGATCAAGTCAGTTTTGAGGAGGTTCCAGCATTTTCTTTGCGAATGTCGTCTTATTGTTGTGATGCGCGTTAAATGCAGTACAAGGCTTGAGTTATAACAAAAACATTAACATACATTTGCATCCCTTGAAGCAGCAAAACAATGGTCGCTGATGCATGCGGGCAGCTGTAGAATAAAAAACACTTAAAAAACTCCACGTATAAAAGTTGAAACACTGAGGAAAACGTGTCACAGCCTTAGAAAATAACACTTGGAGCTGATATCTTCTAAATGCTGAGAAGCAAAACAAGGCAGGTTGGCCTTCTTCCAAGTAA
Organism: Lophius americanus; assembly: GCA_037951165.1. Taxonomy (NCBI): domain Eukaryota; kingdom Metazoa; phylum Chordata; class Actinopteri; order Lophiiformes; family Lophiidae; genus Lophius; species Lophius americanus. Next base: position 776,656 of record JBBDHG010000030.1, on the reverse strand, counting down.
ATGATTTCTCAGTTGTGTCATCGACAGCCCCCTTGCTCTTCTTCTATGAGGCCATCTTGATAGAGTCTTTTCTTTGTGTGCTTTGGTTTTTTTTTTTCTCAAGTCAAGGTATTGCAGTTATTTTATTTTCATGTTCATTTGTTCCAGTGGTTCCATGTCCTCCACAGGTCACAGCTTTAAGATCAGTGAGTATAAAAGTGCTGATAAAAGCTCAGAGCTACATGAAAGTACAAAAACAAGCAGCAGCAGTCGTCCAGGCTTAAGATCACGAGGAGAGCTTGGAGTAGTTGGTAGGTGAAAACTTGCGCTTCAGGTATTTGATGATGTAGAGAGGAAGACAGCTGACCAACGTGATGGCGGACACCTTCCACAGGAAAGTCCAGGTGGTTATGAAGGACAAGTCTGGGAGAACAAACAGGAGAAGGACAGGTTAGGTTTAGGTTGCACCGGAGAATGGAAGATAAGCCGAGAAAGGCAAGAGATGAAAAGATGCAGGATAAATCCAGTCACAAACGGATGGATGAACGACAAGACACCAGGCCGTGGAGACCTGTCGGCCAAATCAATAAGACACACAGAAACCATCATTAAAACATGTGGTGGGAACAGATACAGGGATGGGGGGAGTGAGGAGATGAAGAGACGGACTGCACACCTACCAAGGAAAGCTCCAAAGTTCACCCTGCCAATGCCTGAGGCCAAAACACAGCAGCAACAGAACGGCAGCAGAGAGCAAGTGAGAGCAGAACAAACATCAGCATGAGAACAGAGACAGACAGAGAAACGGAGGGAGGACATCACAGCACGGAGCTCAGGACTTAACTACAGACAGGTACAGACACACTTAACAAGACTGAGGCTCCTGGTTCTTCTCAGTCCCTGAAATAGATCTTCCTCCCTAAGCAGCAACATCTGCAACCAAAGTCATGTGATAGCTGGAGATCTGTCTCTGACGTCACAGGGATCTGTCTCTGACGTCACAGGGATCTGTCTCTGACGTCACAGGGATCTATCTCTGACGTCACAGGGATCTGTCTCTGACGTCACAGGGATCTGTCTCTGACGTCACAGGGATCTGTCTCTGACGTCACAGGGATCTGTCTCTGACGTCACAGGGATCTGTCTCTGACGTCACAGGGATCTGTCTCTGACGTCACAGGGATCTGTCTCTGACGTCACAGGGATCTATCTCTGACGTCACAGGGATCTGTCTCTGACGTCACAGGGATCTGTCTCTGACGTCACAGGGATCTGTCTCTGACGTCACAGGGATCTGTCTCTGACGTCACAGGGATCTGTCTCTGACGTCACAGGGATCTGTCTCTGACGTCACAGGGATCTGTCTCTGACATCACAGGGTCTGGGTCTTGTCAGTCCAGACTTTGACAAGAGACATTCAGAGGTGGACTTGCATGAGCTCACAGACTGATAACCTGACATTCTTCTTCATTTGAATACTTTGTTGGCTTAGCTTTGGCTACAGGAAAAATAACAAACCCTTTTCCTTATATTTTCTAGTGACCCATTCTTTCAGAAAAATAAGCTGCAGCTCAATAGACAAGAAAAGCATCTCTGAGTATGAAAATCTCCCTATAAATAAAATGTGTTATCATCAACCCTTTAATGTCCTGCTCAATTGTTTGGCCGAGCACTTTGGAGTCTCTATTTCTTAACAAAAAATGTGACTTAACATATTTATAATATACTCTGTGGCAGAATGTATTTATGCTAAAGAGTGATGGGCAAGGGATGGGCAAGGGATGGAGCCCTAGGGGACGCTACAGGTCAAAGGGCACCAAGGAGGAGGCCTTAACCATGACTGTTGAGGAAGTGCTATTCTATTAGTTGGGTTGATTTTTGTTTATTAAAGTCTAGGACTTTATGAAACTATATTTTATCAGACTGATTTCTTTTTTAACTGTTTAAAAACATGCTTTAACCAAATGATTCGTAAATTTTGAGTTTTAGATTTAGATATTAAATTCATAAATTAAATTAAATACGCAAATAAATACTTTTTACTTTACTACTATACTTTTTTACTTAAAACTAATACTTTAGTTTTATTTCTTGGTGAGCATATTTAGGGGTTAGAGGTACAAGCGCTGCTGTGTCAAAGACACACGATCTTTAGAGTCTGTAGTTGTTTTGATCAAACTCTGACACAAAAAATGAAGGTAGCCTCCCCAATCAATCAATCAATCATAGATTGTGATATTTCCAGAGACGCAATCTTAAAAAAATAACTGGAGACGTATTGGGGAAACAAACCTACCAAAGTATTCGTTGAGGAAGGCCAGGGAGGCCAGGTAGCAGCCCAGGCTGAAGATCTCTGCCACCACCATGAGCCAGTGCCAGGTCCGGATGGTCAGCGCCACCATCAGAAGTTCAGTCAGGATGAGCGCCGTGAAGGAGATGGCCACCACGTGCACAAACTCTGACTCAAACAGAAGTAGGGCGCCGTACATGAGGATGCCACCTGTTGACGTGACAGGAAACACATCAACAACCAGAAAGTTACGAAGACTTTTTTGTCTATTTCTGCTGCAGGACGTCATGAGACATCGCTGAGCAGTTCCACATCACATCTGCAGTTTCCCTCTGACTGATGAAAGCAGCCTGTCAAAACCTTAGGAGCAATCTGCTTCAGCCTGCAGGGTGGGGCTGCATCAACGTCCTCAACAGAGAGACAGGCTTATTTAGTTGGTTTCTCTACTGTATCTTGAAAAGATCTAAATGTCTGACACAATTCTGAGAGTTTGTAAGCTTGTAGTCATGAATCACCAACCTGCCAAAGAAATAATACTTCAGCTCCACTCCCTGTGGACGCAGCAGCAACGAGCCATCATGTTGGTTCACCAATAACTTTATTCTTCTGTTGATTTATATTTGTACAAACATTGTGCAGTGTGTAGCATTTAGGGGGATTTCTTTGAATGAATGGAATATAATAATCCGATCTATGTTTTTAGTGTGTAATCAGCTGAAAATAAAGTAAAAATAACTTATTAACTTTGGGTTAGATGGATGGACAAACTGAACTCTGGCTTTGCAGCGGGATTCTGTACAGTCCTTTGTAACTGTTTAATCTTTTGACAAATGAGGCTCAAACTTATTATATAAGAAAAGAAAGAACAACAGAGCATCAAACCTTGCTGTCAAAGCAAACATGGAGACTCATGAAGCATTTAGAGGTAAATAAAGGGATGTGCTGGGAAAGACATTAGTGTGACGCTGTGTCACTGAAGCTGATCAGTGCTGAGATTGTCTAAACTTCACATGTTCATAAGAAGGACGCAGGATGAGCCGTACATACTCAACTAAAGCGACATGACTCTGTGGACCTACAGAGCAAAATACAAATAGTTTATTTTTGAGTGGATTCAGGATTTCACCAAGTTAAAATGAAGACATTTCAAAAACCATTATGATTGCAATTGAAGGCCCATTTCCCATCCCAATGGGATCAAAAGTATGCTAGATTTGAAGGTATATCAAAGTCAAACTTATCTGCAAAGTGACTAAATGTATTCACAGAGCAGTGTGTAAAATGATTGATCAATTGAATGACTGTGTTTATGCTCTCTATAAAAAGAAAAGAATTGGAGCATGATGTAAGCATTTCAACAATAAGTGAAACCCCGATGACAAACCGTATAAATGCGGTGGAAAGAGCCTCATACAGCTTTATTGTTGTCACGCAAGTCCCGAAAGGTGAATTTTTGCAAGTTTGGTTTATGTCACTAAACGTAAATGTGAATCCATTGAACTCTGTGTTGCATTTCTGTGGAATCGTAAATAAAAAAAAGGAAAAATGTGTGTTTCTAATTTTTTTTAAAAACGACCATCTCTCAAGTGGATTCATATCCGAATGAGGAAAGAAAGAAAGCCGGATGGAACATTTATGTGACATTACAGACCTCTACAGCTTTTATTCTATATAACTTCAGAAGGCGGAGACCAGTTCTGAGTTTGATGGTTTACCAGTTGACTCCTGGAGGGACATTCTCACCAGTAAATTAAATAGGGAAAATACGTCTATGCATCTTGAGTTTGGAATTTATTAAACACAAGGAAATGGAGTTTTCTGTCAGGTCTGGGGACAAAAGTACAAACAGCAGACATTTAAGGAGGACAGGAGAGGAGAACTGACTCCGTAACATCTCCGATGAGACGTCTCACTCTGGTAAGACGTCGAGACGCTCTGTCCTGTCCTCTTTGGAGCCTGCTACGTCCTGGTAGCCTTTCATTCATCATAACGCAGCACTAATTGAGCCTAACAGCCTATAACTGATCCCATAATGGCCTTTTTTCCCGCTGTCTTCATACACTACATTCCTGCCAGTCAATCTCTGTGATAAATGAAGCTAATATTTCCCTCTCATACGGTCTCTGTGCTCCTGTTTTCAAATACCTGCTATTGGCATTTAATTAAAAAACCCGGAGCTGTCAGGAAGTCACGCTCCAGCAGGAACATAGATCTTTCTCAAACGCTGCATGGCTTAGCGATTACAGAAATATCGATTTACTGGACAGACAAAAGCCTGCATGTAAAAGCAGATGGCGGCAGGAAACCTTAGATACTGAGAAACCGTCTGTGTGAGGGTCTGAAGGGGCCCGGGGACCGCGGTATTAGACACAGCAGAAACAATGACATGGTAGTGGATGAGGTCCGTTGACAGTCTAAAATACCAAAGTGCTCCTTCTTTACCAAAGCAGTCACGTTCTAGTTTGTTCCGTTAGAAACTAACTGTTTATTCATTAGGATAGTGCCGAGACTGATGGTTCAATGAGTGCGGGCACCTTACCTTGATACACACTGATCAAAACCCAGATGAGGAACGTCTTAAAGGATAAAGAACGTCCCTGAAAAAGAAAAAGCATCCATGAGTGAACACGGACACGGTTTGACACGATGAATAGTTCAAATAATGTGGATTAAGAGAGCTTATATGATCAAAGAGAGTTTTTTGAAAGGGGGGCACAGTACCTTGGTGAGGTCTTTATAAAGCTCTGGGTAGAGAAGGGCCATCTCTGGCTTCACGTCTTGGTCCAGAACCAGGGAGAAGACAGGGAACATGGTGTAGATGGTGGCGTAGCTGCACACAGAGGGGCGACATAGACACTGGGATGTAAGCGTCATCAGGCTTCTTCTGCCTCCACACGCAGAGACTGTACTCGAGTCGTTTAAGGGAGACAGTTTTCAAAGTGGGTTGTATTAATCAATGAAAAATGTTAAACCTCAACAACCCTTCATTTGGCTTTGATGACATATTGGTGTTGTCACCTGCTTGCTCTAGGGCTGCTGCACCAACTATAGAACGGGTTTCTGGACTACTGTCATACCATAACCATTTCATACCTTCATTAGCTGATTGATTAACTACTTAATTATTTTTTATGGAACACCACCTTATTTTATGGAAATGCTCCTTTAACCATTTGGTCCGGGAAATACGTGTTGAGTCAGAAGAAAGCGCTGAGTGATAAACTCTTTAAATGCTATCAAAAGTTCTTTATGTATCTTTATCTTTTTATTTTCAGCTCATTTAGTGTTTTGTTCAAGCTTGTGTTTTGGTACTGAATTTAATTTGCAATCCATTTTACGATCTCAGTACCTACACAAACTGTCCTGTATCACATTGAATCGGTTCTAATAACATGTCTTGAACAATTTCATACAGAAAACTTTTATTAATATTGTTTGATTTTCATGTTGCAAAACCTAATCAGAAAACATTTTGATACATATTCTGGAGTTACAAAAAACTTAAATCTAGGTTTGTAAGTAAAAAAAGAAGAAAGAAAAGTAAATATAAATTACATTTGTAATTAACATCTCAAATCTCCGCCTGGAGGCAGAGTATATATCCCACATGATTATTATTAAACAGGAATGGTTCTGTAAAAAAATCATAAACAGAAAACCATAAACAATAAGCCGTGAACAATCAAAAATAAATCTAATACATTTAAAAAAAAAAAAAGCAGCAAATATTACTATTATTATTATAATTATTATTATAAGATATGCAAAATGATATAATAAAGGTTATTAAAATAACGCTAACATTGACTGTGCCAACTATGGTTTAGTGACTTTTGAAATACACTAAGTTTGTTTGTCTGGAGAACATTAGCCATGAAAAAGAAGCCAGATAAAGAACAGCTCCCATAAAGCAATTTGTGTGCATCAAAAACCAAGACGGTCTCAACCATTTACATTGGAGTTGTATCTCCAAGGACAAAACACGTTTGGTTTTGTTGACAAAAGAGAAATGTCTGTCTCTCAGTTCATCAGAAGGGTGTGTCTTTAACCTTAGATCTAAGTGTAACGAGGCAGCCGTGAAGTCAAACCCTGATGAAGGCTTGAAGCCAGAGGCGTTGGAGTTTTTCTTTTATAGGTGTTGAGACAATGAACGCGTTTGACTCATTTTAAAGGAGACAGCTCTGGAGTTCCCTCCAGGTTTTCCAGTCTCCATATCCAGAAGAAGAAGACCTCTGAAAAACTCAGTTTGATTCTAGGAAAAAGTCTTATCCTAGAACATTTCTCCTTTATAATAGTAAGGATGCAGTGTTGATAAAAAAAAGAACCATGATTCTCTTCCTGCACTGACAAATCCTCCCATCAAATGTATTCCGGAAAATATGCTGGTGTACTTCGTCCTGTGAGATGTTAATTACATGCAGGAGGTATGTGAACAGAGGGACATACTTCCTGTATCGATAAGTAAAAGGCTTATGAGGATGTGGATGAAAACCGAATCACTAGATAATTCAGATTCAAACTAAACCACAGAGTTTGTTTAGATTCTCATTCACCCGGGTCATTGTACTGCTTGAAGATCATCTCAGACCTGAAGAAGGTGAAATATCTTCATCTTTAATAAGCATCTGAATTCCAGATTCAACCTTGAAAGTCGAATACAATCCTGTCTATTGCTTATTCCTCAACCTAACCTCATTAGCGCTTTATCTGTGTATGAAAAGAACGTCTGCCTCGAACGTCGTGTCCTTCAGTGCCCTATCACAGCCATACGTCCTTTCCAGTGACTTCCATGCATGCAGTTGAGGCCAGCAACAGTTCAGATAACAGAAATAGCGACGATTTAGGATGTTTTTGCCAATGTACACAGTAAGTAGAAGCACAGGCCCGTCTATTTGGCACAACACCAAACTTTATCTATACGCCAGTTGGAAAACAAATTGTGCTCCAAGTTTAGACCACAGGGTGCTTGGATCTCAGCATGGCTCTGACACTTCTGGAGAACCTTGTGGTGATGTGATGAATTTATGCATCTGCTCTGCGGCTACTGTGGCAAAACATGATAAGCAATGTGTCTGTTTTTAACTTTCATCGTCTTTTCTGAATCCTGACATTTTGCCGAAAGGGCTCAGGTGCTGTGCTGCGGCCATATGAGATAACATATATTATCTTTTTAAAGCATAGACAGCTCAGTTTATGACAAACCTTACTTTCAGAAGGGTAACACTTTGTTAATAAATGCATGATACTAACTATCTTAGAGGCTGTGACTGGATGAATCTGTGAGCTGGTTTATAAAATTAAAACAGTAACTACTTATTCTCTCAACAGATTAACTCACGACGATGAGGAGTCCATAGATACATACCCGACCATGAGGAAGCCCTGGTACAAGGGCACGGAGGCAAAGTAGAAAATGGAGGAGAACAGGGCCTGGAGGGAGAGAACAAAAGCCACAAAGTTAGTTAATTGGGAACTTTATTGTCAAAATGTGGAAAATTGTGTTTGGCTTCACAGCACAGCAAACTGTAAAAAGCATAAAGTGAAAACAGACATCAAGAGCAAAACATCAGCAAAAATGTCTTTATTAGACGCCGATGTTTTCAGTTACACCATTATTAAATCACAAAGTAACACACAGTTCAGAACATTTATTGGAAAACATCCTTTGATGTTCATGCTTTACCTGCATGGCGGAGATGATCATGCCTCTGTGCATGACAAACTGGCCCAACGCCGCAGAGCGCTTGTAGCTGTTTCTGCCATGGACCATAAGCAGGCGGCCGATGTGCTTGAACTGAGTGATGGAGAAGTCTGCCGCCAGAGACGCCTGCTTCCCTTCCTGTTTACACACAAGAACAAAGAGTGGATGTAAAGCACCGTCGCCGATAGCGAGGAATCCGCTCAAAACAAACCCGAATCTCAAAACTGAAGTACAGACACAATCCAAGAGATTTGACTGTCAAAGAGAGTCTGGTGATGTTGGTTTTATTAAGACATCTGGCTGTGCATCAAACTATTCTTTTCACCTTCAGTGGAAAATTAAATCTAATTTTACTAATTGATGAGCTTAAAATGTGTAATCAAGAGCCTCAGAATTAAATTACAGGATAACCCAAGATCTGTAGTCGCTGTTTATGCCCTTTATTTTAAGGAGGCCTTATACCTTTCCTTCAATGCCGATACCACAGTCTGCCGCCTGGATCATACTGACGTCGTTTCCTCCATCACCTGCCAAAACATGGAAAACACACATGCCTTCAGAAAAGATCTACGTCCTTCTATAAGGCGCGCCTGAGGTCAGACAAGCTGCACGCTCTGCAAGCTGCCTATTCCTGTGCTTTGACTGCCATCTTATGGATAATCAAAGTAACATATACACTGCTCAGCCTTAATATTACAACCACCCGCCCAATATTGTCTAAACCCATTGAGACATGGACTCTAGACCCCTGAAGGTGACCTGTTGTATCCGGTTCCAAGACTTTAGCAGAAGGTCCTTTCAGTCCTGGAAGTTCTGCGGTAGAGCCTCCATGGATCAGACTTGTTGGTCCAGAACATAAAAACTGGATTGGATTGAGATCTGGAAAATCTCAAGGCCAAGACGAAACCTTGAAATGGCTGTTGTGATCCTCAAACCATTCCTGAAGCATCTCTGTTCTCCGTCACGAGGCTTCATCCTGCTGGAATGGGCCACTGCCATCAGGGAATACTGTTTCTATGAATTTAGTGTTTAGCAGGAATGTTAAGGTGGGTGCTACATGTCAAAGGAACATCCATACGATTGGTAGGACCCAAGGTATCCCAGCAGAAACATGGTACAAAGCATTACACTGCTTCCTTCGGCTCGTCTTCATCCCGTAATGCATCTTGGCATGGCCTCACAGATCTTAATATTTGTCCATTTTTCCAACATCAACTTCAGGACAAAATGTTCACCTGTATCCTAACATAGCCCACCCACTCATGGGTGCCACTGTAAGGAGATAATTAGTGTAATTCACTTGTCGGTGAATACAATCTCATGGCTGATCAGGGTATGTTTTTCTGGCGTTTGTGAAAAATTTATAAATAAAGTGCAGCTCGGTTGGTTATTGAAATAATCGGTCTAATATATCCTTATTACACAACATATTTGAATGAAAATGCATTGGGTCATATTTTGTTCCTCTCTCAGTGACTGAGCAGAGGCGGTCTCTGGACTGGTGCCAACAACCATCAGGCTTGCGATGCTGCTGCGAGTTCTGTGTCAACACTTGCCTATGGCGCAGGTCCTGTTGGCCGTGTGTTGCTGGAGGAGGGTGACGATCTGAGCCTTCTGAGTCGGGGAGCAGCGACAGCAGACGACTGCTGGACACTGACAGGCCAGCTCCACAAACTCATGCTCGTAATACCGCAAACACACCTGCAACACAGATTCAGACACAGAACACAGTTTAGGGACCACTAAAACAACCAGATGTAAACTGGGACCCCTTCCACAGCCTGTAGATCATCAGTTAAACGCAGATCTGTGTCCCTTCCTGCTTAGCGGTTACAAACAAGCTCCTATAGCTGTGCCTCATAAAAATGTCCAATATGTTTTGGTGATTTATCCACCTCTCCAAATCCTCCAGACGTACTGTTTACTCTTTGATTGTTTGCATCCTGAGCATCATCTGCTGAGCAGGAAAATGTCACTGTCTGACTCTGTGTTGCAGTACCTCTAAGGAGTCTCCAGAGATGACCAGAGCACAGTCATGCTTCCTTCTGAAGGCGTTCAGCTCCAGATGGGCCTCTCCTCGATTTGAAACCTGCTCAAGAGCCACACAATACAATTATCTGTGAGGACAGTGACACTTTATGTCATCTCCACTGCACAAACCGCATAGTGATCAAGTTAAAACCCCGGCGTCAAGGTCCCATTAAAAGTCAGCATACCGGTCTGAAGACGTGGATATCTTGGTTTCTGGAGACTAAATGGGAACTTTTGGCGATGCATGTGGCCGTTTCAAGCTTGTCCCCCGTCAACATCCAGATCTGAGCAAAGATTTGACATTCAGAAACAGAAAATCAGAGTGAACTTACTTTAATCCATGGTTCTATGGATGCATCTTTACTATTCATTTACAATAGGAAATTACAAAGTGTTCTTCTTGACAGGCAGGAAAAACACGTTGTATTGGGCTTTTTTTTTTTTATACGTGCACAATGCTGGATTTTTAAATAACCCTTGGTTAATGTCTCAGCTAAAGTTTGTAATTTGTGCATTAATGGACACACTCATGGTTTTTTGCACCTAAAATCCCTCTCTGGGGTCATAATCCCATTTTGGGCACATTTTAATAATAATAATAATACTTTTTATTTATAACGCACTTAGAATTTCGACCAAATCTCAAGTGCTAAACTTTGAGATTTGATCCAAATGTAAAATGCGTATTAATTGTATGTATTTTAGAGCCTAATTTTGGGTCCGCTAGCAACCCAACTATGCGAAATGGAGAATAATCCTGGTCCTGTCCCATTAAAACTGTGTAGAATAACATGAACTTTCTGGCATTTCTATAAAGTGTGATACAGTAGTTATCAAAGCTTTTGAGCAAATTCACTGATTGTTTTTGTTTCATGGTGTTAAAGTAATATATAAGAGCATGTTCTCATCAATAGAAATCCGATGAGAATAAAACAAATTATATTTTTTGTGTTTAATGACAGATTACTCCTGGTGGTTTTATTCCTTGCTAACCTTGATGCCAGCGTTCCTGAGGAGCTCCAGCGTGGGTCTGACATCTGCTTGGAGTTGGTCTTCCACGCCTGTCAGACACAAAAGCTCCATCTCTCTCTCTAAGCTCTCCACCACCGCTGCCACTTTCAGGGCTCGGTCATGGATGCTTAGCTTTGCCTGGTTGTAGCGGTTCTGCAAATGAGAAAGGAGTTGTTGTTAAAAGGTTTGCAACATACCAGAAAACTGAGAAATATACGTCCAAATTGAATATCTTACAATAAACAATAAAAATATAGTTATTTTTTATATTGTTCTTCTATTAACGAAAAATCAAGTATCAAAAAAATTGGAGTGCCACTAAAAGAAACTGTCTCAAATTACTATTACACTATTAATATGTAATAACATTAATCTATAATTCGAATTAAAAAGAAAAACGTTATAACAATAAAACACAGGACTGTATGAAGAGCAATACAAAAAGTCATGTCATGTACGGAACACATTTAAATCTAATGAAGGATGTTATGAAACAGTTGGAACTAGAGAACATCAGTTTCGGTCAACTTTTCATAGATCATGATTCCGATAACAGCGCAGTAGAAATACTTCCCATAGACCCAACAACTGAATACATGGATTTGTCTTACTTACAAGGAACAGTGCAAACACCCCACCACCTA